>JAMZAV010004496.1:0-49848 GCA_024449915.1 Sweltsa coloradensis
AAAAATTTAAATTTTTCATTTTTTAGATATTATAAATAATTCGTTTATCTTTAAAAACAAATAATTATAGTCTTTTAAGCATTGTACAACTAAAGATACATGATTTTAATGTAAAAAGGATTTTTACTTTTTTAGAATAATCGCATTTTGTTGTTGCTTGTAGTTGGCACTCATGTAAAGTTTCATCTCGCTCAACTCGAGATCGAGATCTCGTTTTCAAGTTCTAACGAAAGTCGCAAACAAAACAAACACGTGCTGTCAGACTTGAAGATGGGTAAGAAAAGAAAGTTGAAGAGTAAAGATGATGATTTCGAATTTGATCCTGTACCGAAACACCTGGTTTTGGCACACGTTCGTAATCAAGAAAAGCGATTGATTGTTATTCTAGAAGATGCTCAGCTTGAATCTGTGAAAGTAAGTGCGAAACATTGGGCTAACGGAGGCCTACATAACCTCACTCTTAAGTTCCTTAACCATATTACGTCTAGGCTCACTGGCTAGCCTAGGCTAAATGTGTTAGGCCTATGAAATATACTTCCTTGTATACAAAGGCACAGGCCTAGGCCTACTTGTGTTGTTTCTAGAACTACCAGGTTAATATTGAATGAGATTGTAGGCCTACTCCCCTTAAAGAATAGGAAGTGGCTATTTAACCGTAGCTACGGGAAAATTACGATTCTCAATTCGTCCGTAGCATGAACGAAGATCAGCGGAAATAATCGAAGGTATCCGAATCGTCCGCGGGATACCACATAACTAGGCCAATAGCTTCAAATATCACAGTGCATTGTGGCAGAGTGGTAGCGCGTCCGAATTCTATGCGAGAGGTCGGCGGTTCAAATTTTCGTTTGGTCGTTTTTTTTTTACCATTCTATTTGGGTCCATGTTTTTTCTGCAAATGATTTCACTTCATTCGGTCCCGTCGCAAACACAATTCTAGATGATAGCGTTTAAAAAGAGCTGCGCCGCGCTAGTTCTAGGATACAATCGATAAGAGCGCACCCGAAATCCTTTCCGTTAAAAACGAGTTTAGATTTAAAATAGCAACGTTAAAGGTTTGGTAAGTAGAGTATTTTATTAAAAAACGAGTTAAGATTTAAAATAGCAACGTTAAAGGTTTGGTAAGTAGAGTATTTTATTGAAAAGGTTGGTAGGCCTACTAAGTAAATGTCATAATAAACATGGCGCGCCGGCAACAGTGAAATGGTAGTGTTTGTGTTCAATCTTTATTAATTATAACATAATTCGTATATTTTCAGAGTGGTTATTATTAAATTAACGTAATTTACTTCCCGTACCTACGGTTAAATTAGCAGGCCTAATTTTTCCGTACCCACAGTTCGAGTACCTTCGGTGATTTCCGCCGATGTTCGTTCATGCTACGGACGAATTGAGAAACGTAATTTTCCCGTAGCTACGGTCGAATAGCCTCAGCGTAAAGAATATTGTTCATTGTAACACGAGAGTAAGTTTGCAAACTCACCGAGCTCTAGACCTGTCTAGCCTAGCCTGTCTAAGAGCCTCCAAGTTTGTGCACAATTGCCCGGTAAACATGAAGTTTATCTTGCGTTAACTTGCAATACGATGTAGTACTCAATCAAGTTTCCCATTCCCAGCAACAGTAATGAAAACGTCAACTTTGCGATCCAACGTACGATTATGTAGCCTAGGCCTAACTCACCGTACTCAGTAGGCCTACTTTGTATCCTTGGCCTAAGCCTACATGTAGGGATAGGCCTTTGTGACACACCCATGGTTGTCACTTTGGTAATTATGCCGTAGGGTAGGCCTACTGCCGCACCAAAAGTAGGTTAGTTAGTGCGAGAGGGGGGGCGGAGCGCTGTAGGGGTGAGCCAAACTGACCACGGCAACAATGAGCTTCACGACGCCCCCCCCCCCCCCCCCCTCTAACCTACTTTTAGACAAAATTAGCGTTTTTAATGGGTTTTTTTGTGTGCGGCGGTATAGGGCCTACGGCATAATTACGGTCACTTTTTGTTAAAGGGCTTATAGGCCTCCCTACTATATAAGTAGGCTGCAACTTGTAGGGCCTAGTGGTCACGCTTATAATAGGCCGCCTAGGCCTAGGGCTTGCTTACAAAAGCCTAAAATATGTGTTTTTTTATTTCTAGATAGGAAACGCATTTGAATTGTTGAATAGCGATGATCACGCCCATATGTTGAAGAAGTTCAACCGTGAGCCTGGTTCGTGCAGACCAGATATAGCTCATCAGTGTTTACTCATGTTAATGGACAGTCCTTTAAATAGGGCAGGACTATTACAGGTAAGACATTCATGCCTAGCCAAGGCTTACCTTATCTTGTTAATGGTTAATGGTAATTGAATTTTATTTGTGAAGGATACTAGGAACTTCTTTAGTTCATGGGCCCCAAAAAACAACAAATTGTTTTTGACGTGACAAAAAACTACCAAACCTTTAATGTCTCTATTTTAAATATAGGCCCTAGGTCAGTATTCTCCCCAGAAAAAAATGTTCACTGGGTATTCCATAAACATTGCCAGGTAGGGTAAAAAATAGTGGGGGTCCGGGGGCTTGCCCCCGGAAAAAATTGAGATCCTAGATTCGATTTTGGGGAGTTTTAGAGGTTTTCGAAGCCCTTTTAAAGTAGCTTACTTTAGTTGGTTTAGTGGTATGAACTAAGAAGTATGAACATTTCAAATTTGATTGAAATCATAGTCTAGGCCTATTTTCTGCTTTGCAATGAAGGCTATGTGAATTACTGAAGTCCTATTGCTACAATGAGTACAATAGGCCCTTATAAAGGTGATGATGTTATTCTTTCTAAGTGGTTATTATCTAAGATTTGTAGGTTTACAATTACTACAACTTGAAACATTGTTGTAGGCAATTTGATGACTTCATTTTTATTACTTTAAAATTCCTCCTAGCAATCAATACAGGGCTCGAAAATTCCTATGCCCGAGTTGCCCGGGGCAACTAACACTCCAGGCACGGGCAACCATAATTTATAGTTAGTTGCCCGTACGGGCAACCAACAAATTTGGTTAAAAACTCGAATCGCGTAAGATTTCACTAAGTAGAAACCTACTTTATCGACAGGCGACGACGCTCGATGTAGTTCCAAGACTTGCCACAGGCTGCACCACGCACCACTACAATCGCATTCCGATCGATATCGACCTATGGACTTTACCCATAATTCAGTAGGCCTATTCACAGCAGGCTGTCAAGAAAATGAAGATCCGAGACTTGTTTACCTTCTCCCGTTTCGTGAAATTCCAACCATTTTTTACACTTTAAAACCATTACGTAATATTGAACCATTCTTAAATGGATTTATGGAATTTTTTAACTGTAGGCCTAGGCTAGGCCTAGCTAATGTACCTGCCAAAAAAGTAAAATATGACCGAGAGTATGATAAAAAGCGGGTACGGTATGGAAAGTCGGTAAAGTTATTGACTCCTGGCTAGGTATTGTTAAAAGAAAGAAAATTGTTGTACATATATAAAAATAAAGAAAATTATTGTGTCAACCTTGAATTGAGTCTGGGCAACTGAAATTTTGGGCCACTTGCCCAGCTGGGCAAGTAGATTTTTTAAAATTTGTCGAGCCCTGAATAAACTTGGAAAATTGCTAAAATTGTTCACTTGTGTGTGCTCCTTGTGTGCAGTTAATGTTCACGATCATAGCGATGATTGTCATTTTGCCAACTTATGTGTTTCGTTCAAATGCATTCCTTGTCGGGTTCTAAAGTAGGCCTAATCAGCAAGATTAGCCTTCACGATTTTCTTTACAATCTGCGCTGCAGTTTAGGGATGGGACGTTTAAACGTTTAGTGGACGGTTAGTTTATCAAATTCGCAAATCGTTAAGAAAAAAAATAAAAAAAATAATTTGTTTTTCAAATTTTTTTTTCAAATTTTTTTTGCCGGGCGGCAGGGAATTATCGCTGGGCCGGCCACCCGGCGGTCCGGGCCTGGGCCCCTATTCAGTAACTACACGGGTTCAACTCTGTCACGGGACCGACTCTGTTGTTGTTGTTGGTCGAGGTCGAAAGGTATGATTTACATGGCAGTGGACGGTCAAATGTGAACAAATGATTCGCAGTCAGTTGTCAAATATTCGAAATGACATAGATGTGTGTATTATTTCCAATCGGGGAGAAATTGGATTTAAATGGTATAATTTCATGAGAAAAGGGAACGCACGGGACTTTTAGGGGTAGGTCCTTACTAGAGGTTGGTTTTCTTTGAGCATACTATTGTTATTCGTTTGAGAAAGTTAATAATCTGGTTGTGTTTACGTGTAGGCCAAGGCTTATCATCCACCATTTTATACAAATATAGCCGAGTCGGACTCGGTTGTCACGGATTATATCGCAACGATATCGACATAACTGGGTCGATCACTTACAACCGAGTCGATTTCGGTAGAAAACGCCTGGGTCCAACTCCGTCAGAGTTATAGAATCGCAGTCCTGGGGAGAACACTGCACTAGGCCTAAAGGAGTTTCGCCAAAAATAGCAACGTTGGGCCTAGGCCCTAAAGGTGTTGTAGGTAGGTAGCCTATAATAATAGTTCAACACGATACTAAAAAGAATGAAAAAACAAGTTGTTGTTTTTTGGGGCCCATAAACCAAAGAAGTTCCGAATATTAGAAGTAGCCTCGGCCTAGCCTACATAGGCCTACCGTAATGATTTTTTTCTTTTTCAATTTCTATTGTAATTTTTTATTGTTTGGCATTTTGTATGACGCTAGCCTTTAAATTATAAACTGTCTGAGCCGGCACCTGCACCAACAAAGTATGTAAAACCTGAACTGGCACCTCTAACATACTGTAGGGCCTACCATTAAAATATGTTTTGTAACCTGAAAATCTGGTCCCTATTTTTGACTATTGGTCTAGCCGTGCAAATAACCAACCTGACCCAAAATTTCCTGTGTCTACCCAGATAGGGAGGGCTACTACCACTATTTTTTAACTATTTGTAATAGTGTATTGCACTTCTATTTCAGGTCTACATACACACAGAGAAGAATGTTTTAATTGAAATCAACCCCCAAACGAGAATTCCCCGAACTTTTAAAAGATTTGCAGGTCTTATTGGTAAGTTTACAAACATGTGGTCAGTAGAGATTTGATCGGGGTCAACTCAACTAGATTGGTTATGCTCCGCTTGCGATATTTTTTCCCCGGATGCCTATTGTTTAGGGAGTGAAAACTGTTCATTCAATCTCGATCAACTTTCAGAATGCACTTGGTGGTACAAAGACAACTTTGCCATGAAAATAAACTGGCCTGTAAAAGGTAGTCACCTCCTTTATTCTTGAGATGCAATTGCTGCAGACTACAAAATCTGTTTTTTTTTCCTAGTAATGGTTTTACATTTTAGTTTTCACAGGTCTCCAATAATTGCTTGTCTTTAATGAAACTTAAATCGTTCTCTGTTGTAAATCAGTTTTTGTAACTGATGATCAGTGTTAAATATGTAAGTCTATGTCTAGTAGGGATGACATCGACTCCAAAAAATTGGAATCGATCATTGTGACCTAAGAATCGATTCGGAATCGATTCCCAAGAGAAAACTTTTTAATTGTATGCACATTTATTTTGGTGGTCATTTTCCACGGAACCTGTGATATGCGGCGATATTTCTGCGGACGTTTTCCGCGGAGCCCGTGATTACGATCCAAACTGTCTAAGCGAGTTATCGATTCCTCCAATTTGGAATCGATGCAGACAGGAATTGATTCTGCTTTGTAATCCCTAACGACTAGGCCTATCGCTATACTTTGTTCCATCATTTAGTTGGGTGTAACGAGGCGTTTCCACCATTCTGAGCTGACAACATTTAATAGGAAACACATAGCTTCCTACAGCGTTCAAGATTTTCTCACTTATAGGCCCTTCTTATTTTATTACTGACTCCGTCATTGGCGTCATTGCTAGAATGTAACATAAGAGCACGTGTGACGTGTCCTTGTCTCTCCCCATTCCAACGCGACATTTCCCCGCTGCAGTCGTTCGCTGCGAGGCAGCACAGCAATGATGAAAACGAAAGGCAACACAGAGTAACATACCAGTGGTAATCTACGGATTGTAACTGAATGAGAGCACTTATCACAAAACCAAAGAGCACATAAAAGATGGACGATTATGTGGTTGCAAAATATTTTTTTTCTGACCAAAATCCTCCAAGGTAACGATGGGTAAAGAAAGATCGTTGTAATGTTATTTCTTACGGAAGATTTTTGCTGATGGGACCTACCGGTAGCTAAAAATCACCTAGTTCTGCCATTTTTTCCCCTGGTCGTGGAAACCAGATGTTTTTTCTTTTATTCGTTAAATTCATTTCTTATAAGCATAGGTCTAATAGTCCAAGAGCTCGCAACATAAAGTCTCCCCTCATAGGGTACATATGGTTTAACCATTGGAATAGAAGCGGAAATTCAAGTCATTTTCAAAAATGCGCGTCTTACAAGTCAACGTGGGGCGTTTACCCGTCAGACCCCCCCCAAAGTGGGCCCCAAAAAAGGTCAAATCTGCCCCTATTAAGTATACATGATTGAAACATAAACAAAATTATAGAAAAAAGTTAGCCCAAAAATGAATATCACTCGTCAAAACGGGCTGCGATGGACCGTTGACCCGTCAGACGCCCCCAAAGTGGGCCCCAAAAATGGCCCAACTCTGCCCTCATAAGGTATACATTATTCAAACACACGTCATTTTATAGGGAAAATTACAAGAAAAACGAATATCATCGTCAGACGGGCTACGTTGGGCCGTTGACCCGTCAGACGCCCCCAAAATGGCCCCCCCCCCAAAAAAAAGTCAAATTTTCCCCTATTAAGTATACATGATTGAAACATAAGCAAAATTATAGAAAAGTTAACCCAAAATGAATATCACTCGTCAGAGGGGCTGCGATGGGCCGTTTGACCCGTCAGACGCCCCCAAAGTGGGCCCCAAAAAAGGTCAACTCTGCCCTCATAAGGTATACATGATTCAAACATACGTCATTTTATAGGGAAAATTACTAAAAAAACGAATATCGCTCGTCAGAAGAGCTGCGTTGGGCCCGCCACTTGCCCCCCCCCCCCCCCCAAAAAAAAAACAGCCTAAATATATTGTTTTGTCTCGAATACTTACGAAATTATGTTGGATTAAATCGGATTTGTGCGAAAATAATGTAGTCATGATGTTTAAGCATATTTTGGGTCATTGAGCCCTAAAAACTACCACTTTTTTATTTTTTCGGAATATCTAGATCGATGAATAAATCAGGAAGACATGTTATACTTCGTCTTATGGTAATTATAATTAATAATGGTGTATGTATAGGTATAGGGTTAGGGTTTAAATTGTAAAGAGTTTTTTTAATTTAATTTTTTTTACAAATAAAAGATTTGTATTTTATTTACTACTTGTGACATGATACTATACGGTTTTCTGCCTATTAAAGTATTTTCGCTTAAACTATTGCATATTTTTATAACGATACAAGAAAATCATTGACAATCAATTAATTTTATCACATAAGTAATCATATCATAGTAATCATAAGTTACGTAAATAATTAACATCATATGCTCACCTATTAAGCAATAATCTTTAATATGTGTTGTATCAAGTAAAATATTTTTTTTATAAGTATAAACACTTGAGGGTTAGAATTATCAATTGGTATGTCTCCAAACATCAAAACTTTCATACATTCGTTATCACCGTATGTTTTCAACTTTTTATCATAGTAATCTTCAGAAGTAATCATCTTTCATATCCAAGTAAGAATTTGAAATGTGTTTAAAATCATACAAGTAGTTTATATAGTTACATTAAATTTGAAGATTAGAATATAATTATAAATTGGTAACTTCAAATATCAAACTTCTCTATCACATTCGAAATCACTGTAACGCTTATACGTTTTTAACATTTTATTAGTAATCATCATCATATCATAACATACATAATAATCTTTTACATGTGTTTGAAACATGCAAATACTTTTCATAAGTTAAAAGACAATTGAGGATTAGAATAAATAAAAAAACTGTAATCACATTTAATAATATTTGTACGCTGCTTCCGAAACATCTATGTCATCATCCTCACGAAAACCTCTACTTCAAAATCGCATTACATAATCTCATCAAGTGACAAAGGGTACAGATCATCCAGGAACCATCATGGGAAACCCTCATGGTCTGTATTTAACATCTCTCTCTCTCTCTCTCTCTTTTCTCTCTTCTCGCTCCTTCCTCTCTCTCTCTCTCTCTCTCTCTCTCTCTCTCTCTCTTTTATATGATGGATTTTTTTTTTAAATTTCTTGTCTATGGAACCAATTTAACAGCGTCATAGTTCCCTATACAATAAAACCAAGGTGGCTAAGCTCGAGAAAACCAGGGTTTGACGCAGAGCGCAGAGGTCAAGTCTGGATCACTTGGAAGCTCTATCGTTGGTCCTATCGGGTTGTGCTTTGCACTAAAAAGTTAAGAAAGAATGTGTAATAAGGGGTATCTAGGCCCCATTTTCCAAATATTGCTCCCCTTTTCTTTTTAACTGACCGTAATAAGACACCAAACGTTTTAAATTTTAGTATTTACCAAATTTTTTGTAGGAGACAATTATTTAAAATCTCAAAATGTGCTTTTGATAGCGACACACGCTCATCCTTTCTGCACAACCTTCTAAAAATGCAGATTTTTGGATGAAAATTAAAGGTAAAAATTCGGTACGTTCTGTATTGAAATGAGCTGGATATAACGTCAAACGTGTTGTTAAAAGGCCATTTATCATTTGTAAAAAAAGATAGTCCCGAGCTTGGAAAACAGTCTTAAGCGCAGATTCGACATCCTTGGGGACCAACCTTGGAGGTTACCTAACGGGGCAAGCCCAACGCAGATCGTCTGACGAGTGATATTCGTTTTCCTGGTAACTCGCTCTATAAAATGACGAATGTTTGAATCATGTATACCTTATGAAGGCAGATTTGACTTTTTTGGGGGGCCCCTTTTGGTTGTACCTACGGGTCAAAGCCCAAACGCAGCACGTCCCGACGAGTGATATTCGTTTTCCCTGGTAATTTTCCCTATAAAATGACGTATGTTTCAATCATATTTACCTTCTAGGGCAGAGTTGACCATTTTTTAGGGTCCAATTTGGGGGCGTCTGACGGGGCAACGCCCATCGCAGCCCGTCTGACGATTTATAAATTTATTTTTTTGGGGTAACGTCTTCTATAATTTTTTCTTATGTTTTAATCATGTATACTTAATAGGGGCAGATTTGACCTTTTTTGGGGGTCCACTTTGGGGGCATCTGACGGGTCAACGGCCCAACGCAGCCCGTTGACGAGTTATATTCGTTTCTGTAATTTTCCCTATAAAATGACGTATGTTTGAATCATGTATATCTTATGAGGGCAGAGTTGACCGTTTTTGGGGCCCACTTTGGGGGCGTCTGACGGGTCAACGGCCCTTCGCAGCCCGTCTGACGAGTGATATTCATTTTTGGGCTAACTTCTTCCAAAAAATTTCTTATGTTTCAATTATGTATACTTAATAGGGGCAGATTTGACCTTTTTTGGGGGGGCCACTTTGGGGGGCATCTGACGGGTCAACGGCCCAACGCAGCCCGTCTGACGAGTGATATTCGTTTTTCTAGTAATTTTCCCTATAAAATGACGTATGTTTGAATCATTTATACCTTATGAGGGCAGAGTTGACCTATTTTGGGGCCCACTTTGGGGGCATCTGACGGGTCAACGACCCATCGCAGCCCGTCTCACGAGTAATATTCATTTTTGGGCTAACTTCTTCTATAATTTTTTTTATGTTTCAATCATGTATACTTAAAAGGGGCAGATTTGACCTTTTTTTGGGGCCCACTTTGGGGCGTCTGACGGTAAACGCCCCAACGTTGACTTGTAAGACGCGCATTTTTGAAATTGACTTGAATTTACGCTTCTTTTCCAATGGTCAAACCATATGTACCCTATGAGGGGAGACTTTATGTTGCGAGCTCTCGGTCTATAAATCAAATGATTTTGGATTAGTGGGTGAATACCCTTTTAAGCCGATACAAATCATATAACATTCAGTTCGGGTTTGCTGTAGCCTGTAACAAACGACGGCCACTTGCCACTATGTTTTATTTGTGGGAAAATACTCTGGAATGAGTTCATGAAACCTTACAAACTCCCATCACCATCTCATGCCTTATCTGTAAAAGACAAGCCAGTGGAGTACGGTATTCTAAAAGATGAAAAAAAGAAAAGTACAACAAAGCTTGATGATTACTTATTCCAGTACAGTAGGCCTATCATACCTCATGGTCGTAGGCATATTTCATCGAAAGAGCTAAAATTCCTTTTTGTGTGTACTGTATTTATTTATTTTTTATTTATTTATCTCTAACAACAGGCATCAAAACCCACAAGTATTAGGTACAACTAAAACTAAACAATTCATAAATATACAATTCTAACAATACTTATTTACTTAATTATTACTTAATACAAATACGTTACCAGCTACCTATACAAATCATGAAATATATGAACAAGCACTAGGCCTCTAAAATTAAAATTTTCCAACAAATACAAACAAGAAAATTGAAAACAAAGAATATATAACAAATGGCTAAAAACCTAGATGTATGAAGAAAAAAATGAGGTTATAAAATACAAAACTGGTGAAAAGTTGATAAGGTGACCAGAGTGATGAGTCATGTTGGTAAACTGGCATAAACAGCTGCTTTAAATAATTGAAGTTTCATGTGGTTGGTTGATGTCAATTTCTGGATTAATGGCTAGCAATAAGTAATAATTTGTTGTAAGTGTCTTGAATTCGGTTAATGGGGAAAAATTTAAAAACATAAATACGAGCACATGGTATTTTGAAGGGATGTAATTTCTTGTATATCTTGAAGGGGTATGAAAGTTTATGTCTTGAAGTAGGTCCGTGTCGATGATTTAATTTTCTTTGTTACCAAAATAATATAAATTTTCACTGATCACATTATGCTAGACTTTGTCAAGAACAATCGATTCCAACACTAGCAAATCGTCGTAGTGCAACCGACGTAATTTTCCTGTACAAACTTCCCCATAACACCATCAACACGGACCTACTTCAAGATATAAACTTTCACATCCTTACAAGATTTACAAGAAATTACATCCCCTTCAAAATTCCATGTACTCGTATTGATGTTTTTAAATTTTCCCCCCATCAACCGAATTCAAGGCACCTCAACAAATTATTGGATGAGCGAAGCGAAGATTCCATTTCACTACACTGGAGAAAAAAATCCGGAATGTTTTTTTTTTTCTTTTTTTTTATGTATTTTTGTCTGTTTGTTAACACGATTCCGGCTAAACCGATACTCCGATTGCGATGAAATTTTATGGAGGTCTTCGAAATCTCTGAACTTAGAACTGCCACGTTTTTGAGCACAATCGGAAAATTATTTATCATGAAAATTGCAATTTTACGATTTTTTTTCAATTTTTTAAAAATTTCTTCGACTTACAACACCTACATGCTTTATCCGAATTTAATGATTTTTTCACAGAACCATAATTTTATGAATTAAGATATTCGTGTAAAATTTTAGCGCAATCGAAAAATTATTTCTTATGAAAATCGAAATTTTACAGGTTTTTTTCTTTTTTAAAACAATTCTTTGAGTTATAACACCTACATGCTTTATCCGGTTGTAATAATTTTTTCACAGTACCTTAATTTTTGATTAACATATTCGTGTGAAATTTGAGCACAATCAAATAATTATTTCTTATGAAAATCGAAAATTTACGATTTTTTTCTTTTTTAAAATTACGATTAATTAAAAAAATAAAAATTAAAGTTAATTTTTTAATTTAATTTAAATTTAATTAAAAAAAAAATCTTCAACTTAGTAATGATTTTCTCACAGAACACAAGAAAATCCACATAACACATGGTAGCTCAATGAATTACGCTCATCCAACAACGCGGCGGGACTTAAGCGTTTTCCTAGTTAACCATTAATACAGATATTGACATCAACCAAATGGAACTTCATTCATTTAAAGCAGCTGTTTATGCCAGTTTACCAGCATGACTCATTTATCACTCGTCACATTATCACCTTTTCACCACTTTTGTATTTTATAACCTCAGCTTTTTTTCTACGTTCATCTTGGGCTTTCAGCCGTTTTATACATTTATAGTTTTGTTATTCAAGTTTTGCTTGTTGTATATTGTTGTATAATATTTATTTTATAGTACTTGTTCGTGTATTTAATGTTTTGTTTATCGTATTTGTATGGTTTTGAATTGATGTCTTAATTGTTTAGTTTTAGTAACCTAACACTTGTGGGTTTTATACCTGTTGTTGGTGACCAATAAATAAAATAAATAAAAAAAGTTATGGAGAAGTTTGTAAAGGAAAATTACGTCGGTTGCAGTACGACGACTTTCTAGTGTTGGAATTGATTCTTGTTGACAAAGTGTAGCATAATGTGATCGGTGAAAATTTATATTATTTTGATTAAAAGAAAAACTTACAAATTTGTATTGAATACGTGACTCAACTTGCTTAATTTAATTTTTTAAATTATTTCAATGTAATGTACATATCACGTGGGTCGCGGAAGCAAAAGGTTGAGAACCACTGCTCAAGAATCAACTTAGGCTATGGAACGCTGGTCAATCGTTTCAACAACTACTTTTGGAATGGGCCAAGCACACTATTGGCATTTTCATCATCTTTTGGAACACACTTAAAGCCTTGTTTTCTTGTGTCCATTTATCTGCGATGCGACAAAACTTGAAGTAATAATTGACCAATCATAACGAGGAATGAACCGTCGCGTGACGGGATCGTTCACGCAATCGTCATTAAACATTGTTTAATTTTCATTGTGTCGCATCTGACAGACACATGAAAACATAAACAAGTATTTC
Organism: Sweltsa coloradensis; assembly: GCA_024449915.1. NCBI lineage: Eukaryota > Metazoa > Arthropoda > Insecta > Plecoptera > Chloroperlidae > Sweltsa > Sweltsa coloradensis. The sequence continues at coordinate 12,942 of JAMZAV010004496.1, forward strand.
CACTTTATCCACTGTGAACCTTTCACTTTTATCATAGCTCATTCAGACGCAACTTTCGCAACTTTTTAAACTAAATAATTTAAGTAGAAAGAAATTCCATGTAGAACTGCCAGGCTTGTTTTATTATTGTTTTGGTATTTGGTAAGTTTACAAACATGTGATTAGTTGAGATTTGATCGGGGTCAACTCAAAAAGGAACTAGGACATGCTTATAGCTGTAGCCTAAGTTCTGCCTTGATATCTGTTAAATTAGATGCTAGTGTTTTTGACAATCCATTATGTTGTGTTTTAGTCCAACTGTTGCACAAATTCTCTGTACGCGCAACAGAAGGTTCTGTCAAGTTGATGAAGGTTATCCGAAATCCTATAATGGACCACCTGCCAGTTGGCTGCCGGAAGCTTGGAACGTCTTTTACTGGAAGAAAGTTGGAAGAACTTAAGGAACTGGTACCTTCGGAGGAACCAATCGCCATAGTCATCGGCGCGAAGGCTCATGGGAAGGTATGTAGTCCATGTTCTATTATAGACTAAGGTCCTACAGTAAATATGTGTAGGCCTACCATACATTATTTGTGGATATATGCCTAAGTGGCTTGGTAATCAAACTAGAACATGAATAAGTGTTCCAGTAATGAGAAAGGTAAAAAAGGATATAATTTACGTAACCATAAGACCTACCATAAACACAAGATGCAAGAAGATAGAAAACTTGATGCGCTGATACGCTTCTACTTTCGACTAATTAGTGGTATTTATCACTCGGCGTGAGCATACCGTCAGTACCGTAGTCAGAGTTAATTTAATCTAGCCTGATTATTTGCAATGCAGGTGCTGTCGAGGGTGGGTGGTGACAGGTGGAACTATGTCAAGGAGAATCAGTGTAGCCTGCTACCCTTTGCTAAGTTTGGGTAGCTCGCCGTACATTGATTTGCTGATGACGTGCTTGTTTGACAGTTGTAAATTACCGGTAAGGTAATGTATAGGCTAAGCAGTGAAACAAAGGCTACCAACTACTAGGCTTATCACTATCAGTGCCCTACTGATACCAACCGTAGCAATACTAAGTCTTGGTTTATATGTAGGGGTCGACCAGTACAGTAAGCTATGGTACCCATGTTCTACTATTACTTTATTAAATTTTCCTCCTCTCCCCTGTTTAGGTGAATGCAGACTACGTTGAAGATTTCGTTTCCATCAGTGGGTACCCATTGTCAGGTGCCCTGACATGCGCAAAATTGTGCACCGTATTCGAACAACAGTGGGGAATCTTATAACTGATTATGCCAACCATTTGGTATGTTACGTTGTGAAAACTATTTGCTGTACACTCATACAGGAACAGGACTCAATGAATTGTTATCCTTCATTATCAAGTATGTAAATTACACTTTTTATTTAATTTTCACGTTTGTGTATTTATTTGTAAATGTATTTCTTATTTAGGCCTAGGCTAGTCTTTGTTATTCATTACTATTTATTTACTAGGTATATAGTTTGCAATAACAATCATTATTTACAGTCTGAATCACTGTTCCAATATGTGCTTGAACCAACATCTGATTTCAAAGTTACTACACTTGTGGGGTCAAAAACTTTATGAAGGCTCCGTACAATGTTTAAAAGGCAAACCAAGAAGTACAATAATAATAATAATAATAATAATAATAATAATAAAAGCTTGGCAAAGCTTAAAGCCTTTTGTTCTGCTGAAACAAGCACAATACAAATTACTGTATGCCCAAGTCTAAAAGTACCGGTAAAGCAGATGTACCAACACTACTGTGTCCCGTGCCATTACATGCCATATGGACCATGAGAGCACATTTCGTCTTGACTTTTTGTACTTAATTAAGTACTTTTCTTGACGGTTACATCATCAAAGCTTACGTCCGCAGGATTGATATAACCTCGACGCCCCACACCTTCTGTTTTCTCTGTACTGATCTCTGATTAATTATCATAACATATGTTTGATCACTACCGGTAGGCCTAGTCTAGTTGATTAATCATATATGGAACCACAATATAGAATTTGTTTGATTAAATTTTTTAATTCTAGTTTGTATTAAATATAAATATCAAACCAATACGTATTTGTATTCCAGTTCTGTACTGTTCTACAGTGTAAAAATGCCTGCCAATAAACTTCATTTAATTTTAAAGTTATTCAGCAGCTATAGCCTATAAAGAAAGTAGTAACCCGTTTGGGGGGGGCTTCTTCCTATCAAAAGTTCTTTCAAAACCAAACAAGCTAAAAAATGTTAGTATCCTGATCCATATACCTACCTACTTGTAAATGTAAATTGGTCTAAATAAAAAAATATATTTATGATTTAATGATTCACTTATGAAGTTATACGTAGCCATGCAATAGGGATGGTCAGAGGCAAATCTTTACGGTAAAAACAAAATTTTTACTTTTAAGGCCAGGTTTTCCTTTGGTTAGTTTCAACCCAATCCGCTAGTTGGGCGCTACTGGTCAAAAACTACGCGGGCGTTTGATTGGTTTGGTTGAAAGTGCCCCGTAAAGGTAGGCACTTCTCAGACGTCTGTGATGGAAGGCTGCACTTTTTTGGGGTTGCGGGGGAGTGGGGCGAGGGGCGAGCAGTTTAGAGCAAAAAAGGGTCTTCTTTTGGGAAGAAGGTCCGGCCTTTATAAATATATCTTTGTGTGCCAAGCTTTACAACACCCCAAATTTTAGTTTACAACCGTTTTATACCTTCATCAGATCTGTCAATCGACATCACGACGAATTTAAATAATTATTGAAAAGTCTTCTTTTGAAACGGACAAAATATTGATTCCTACAGCATTTATATGAATAAATATTTATTGTAATTAAACGTTACACTTTTATTGAGACATAGTCTCGTCCTCGTTGGGTCTAATAAACATAAACATAATTTTTAATTACATTATATTTTCTGAAAACAAATAAATTTTGTTTGAATTACGTTTGATATTTTTTACACATTTGAATCGGGATAGAGGAATATTAATTAGTTGATCAATTGTTATCCCGTTTACTTTTGCTCTTCATTAAAAAATATGTAACGGGAATATGAAACTGGATGATTATATTTGGTAGGATTTTTTTACACACATAATGATAGAAAATTCCTTATCATAATCACCATAATACTTTGGGTCGATTGATTAGAACTTTGCCTGCCCAAATGTACCAGTTATGACCAAATCCTCTCAACAGAGCCCGAGTGTGAGTTTGATGAGCTAATATTGCACTCAAAATATTATTTTATTGTTTGAATAATTTTTCTAACGTTTTTGGACTCAAATACTTCTCTAAAGGGTGAATGAGTTGTATCCCCTGAAAAGGGTTTTCGCACAAAATGTAACCTTCTTTGTATGCAAAGGTTTTCAACTCAGTCGTATCATAATATGGCGCGTTATTGTCAACATTAGTAGCAGATTCGGGAAGAAGATGAAAGAAATACCTCTAAACATTTAGGCCTACAATTCCGCATTTTTGTTACCACAATCAGCACTTTGTCAGTGGAAACAATAAGTTTGCTAATTGTTATTGGTAAAAAGTAACGTGAATATTAGTAAAAAAAAAATAATTAAATTAAATTTTTTAAAATATCGTACTTAGAATCCACCTTCTCGGTCAAAAAACTGATTACGTGATGTAATTTGATTTTACTTGACGGCTCACGATATGTATACCACAGACATCACTAACATAATCGTTCCACAGCCCAAGCTGTCGCTTTCATTTACTATTTGGCGCAGATAAACAAACTCTCCAGAAAGTGAATAATGCAATCAGGTGCACAAATAATTCTAGTTGTAAGAATCAAAATAAAAAATTGATCCCAAAATTATTAAATTATGTTAAATCTTACCATCAGGTGTATACCTTTCTAGGGGACTCCCGATCCGCTCCGATGAGATTTGATGGGGATACGATTACTTTAAATTGCATATATTAAAAATAAGCTATGTCACATTTATGTCCCTTATGCAAAATAACCCGTTGAGGATTCGATCAAAATAATGAACACACACCACAAAAATCTAAGACACTATCATCAATCTTTGCTATCATGTCATTAAGCCTGTTGCTCGCGATCAAAATAAGATACACAAGAACCTCAAAACCAATGACCCTATATGTCATTACAGGGGCAGGTAGCAACTTGTGTGTAAAAACTCCCCCCCCCCCCCCCCTCCTCCCATCGCGGCCAAATATCCATTTCGATTCTAAAGGGAAAAAGGTCGCCGAATATATCTTTTGTGTGAACAGCCAATTTCGTTTACAACCATTTAGGTGGTCCGCCACTCGCCACACGCTTCCTTCCCAGTTATGTCAATTTTCAACCTCAAAATGTCGTCAATTTAAATTATAATTACTTTTTTTCATAATTATAATTCAAATTTTTTGTAAGAACAAACATTTATTTCTACAGCATGAATATTACAGTAAAAATTGTGAAAAAAAGGAAGGGCTAATTCAATTTGTTTGTGTGTTGTGTTTACATCTTTGCTACAGCAAATAAAGTGTAATTTACCTCATTTACACATGTCCACTTTTGTGTTTCCCAATAAATCAAACTACAATTCGAAACTACAATATTGTCGTGGTATAGCAGTTTTGAAATATTTTCCCAAGCTAGAACCGAATTCAAACCGTCCGACTTGACAAAGCAATGATCTCCTTATCTGCCCAGTGCTCAAGCCAGTTCTAGGAATCAAGGTGGATTTTTTTTTTTATGTTGCAATGTTTTGAAGGGAACAATATGATGTCTGAGTATACCTCCTCTTCCAAACACATTCGAAGCAGACCATCTACAAGGGTTCAGATAATGTGTTTTTTTTACGTGCTTACTTCTTGTTGTTGATATTTTGAAATTAGCACCATGCCAGTGCCATGCTAATGGCCACCCGCCATAGCATATTATGCGTTGCACGCTCTTATAGATTATAATAACACAAACGAGCAATATGATATGCAGGCAATAAAATAATATAAAAATTATACAAAACCAGTGCAATATTTCAATAATTTATCCAATTGCTATCAATGACACTAACCAATATTATAGCCCATTAGGGAAAGTCGATGAAAATCATATCCTCATAAAACTATACTCAATGATAATCGTGGGGTATCGTCTAATAAATAAGTTTTTCCTTTTCGTTTTTTTTGTTTTGATTTTCCCCTTTTCTTTTTTTTCTTTTCTTTCAATCTTTCTTTTCTTTTTCTTTTATTTCTTGGGTTCATTAATAAATTTCTTTAAAAATATAAATTTGGAATTATTTGTTACAAAATTGTTGTGTTATTAATACAGTGTTTTGTAATATTACTATCTAAAACTTACTTTACTATAGTTCATTTGTGGTCTGCATCTATGTAATCAGATTTATTTAGTTGTCCTCTTTTGTAAATCAGTTTTTTAACTGATAGGATAGACTTTATATAATAAAATTAAATTTAATAAATAAATACCTATCTAAAAAAAGTATACGTTGAACTAAATCAAAAAATCTATTTCTCACAAACATTTTATCATTTTTCTCACTACGGTGATAGCGACAATTTAGTATTTTAGTTTTTTTTTGTCAGTTGAGGAGTGTTCACAGATAGTTGTTTTTTCTTATAGGCTAACTCTCTGAAGTAGGGCTACGCATTGAATTATTTTGCTTGATATATTTATTCGTTTCTATTTACTTCTTTCCCCCTCCCCAACAACTCCCATCAGCTTCAAAATACAAGTAGCTATTATTACGGTCCAAAAGTGATTTATAGTCATGACAATTGATGTGAACGCGTGTTTTCAACATATATTTTGTCAATATCATGTAAAAAATATTCGCAAAAAGTGCTTTATCTCGTACACGAAAATTATGTGAGCTTATACTGAATCGAGACAAAAAGTAAATTTGTTTCACAGAAAAGACACCAATATTGGTCGAGATCTTTGTAGACTAACAGTGACAGGTGGTGCCACTGTCAGATAACTTAAAAAATTGAAAGGCGAGTTCGACCGCCAAAGATGAATGAATGGACGATCCCTCCATGAGGCAGAACAATCAACATTTCGACATCGCATAAGAAAACTGAGAAATGGAAAAGAGGAACCCATTGTGGGAAAAAACAAATACCATCTCTAAACTAAAATAGATTTTATAAGCTCATATCTGTTTTAATGAATTCATTGTCTTATTTACATTTTTCTAAGCATTTTCGTTTTTTTTGCAAGTGTTTAGCCTCATATTTAAGGAAATAACCGATTAAATCTTATCAAATTTGGGTTTTATTATTTGTTTTACAATTCCCCTTAGAATTGAGCTACGATTTTGATTGAAAAACATGTTAGGTCTGGTTTTGACTTGATGAATTGAATGAACTATATTATAATCACTTAATGAGAAAAATTACACGATTTAACTATCACTTATACAAAATGCCCACCTTTCAAACCATTCCTTTTATTGCTATCAGGCCTTTCACAGGTCGTAAAATCGCCCTATTGTATTCGTCATGCATCTCTCCATCCTTTCTTCAAGCCAAATCTTTTGGAAAGGGTTGGTTTGTTGTCTTTTGTAAAAGGGTTTTCAGAGTGCAAAACTCAATCACTGGCCAGTAATGAAACTAATATTATTTCAATCTTGTCATTTACTTGATGAGTCGAGACAAAATTTATACTACACACCTGCCTAGCCTGCTTTTTCCGGTTTTTTTGAGTTTTTTGAGAGGCGATTTTAGCTTTTGTTTCATTCAATTAGTGTGTGTATTGATTATTTCGATGAATGACATAATAAACTAATTATTAGCTTTAAAGTATTATAGTACCTAGCGGTATGCTACACGAATAATGAAGTACCTTTCAAATGTTTATAGCCACTGCAGAACCCAGTGGGTATACACTCCATATCATTATATGCCAATAAAACAACAAGACGCCCTTTTGTCGCCGCATACATAGTTCAATGCCTGGTCGCCTACTCAAAGGTCTCAAATGATATCATTTTCGAACTTCAAGGTGTGTCGTGGAAATTTTGTAAATTAAATTTAACCACGGTGGGATTTTCGAGATAATTTTAAGCGTATGCAGGTGAGGGGACAATCGCCTAGTTTCCCGCGCCTTTAATCCCCTAATACACATTTCAGTATAGTGTAATTATAATTAGATGTATGTGACAGGTGCTGAGGTGACCCTTGCATCAATTTGTTTCAAAGTTGAATTTTGTCCTTCCCGCAGGCGACTGGTAAACTTACTACCGAGTTCCAAACACTGCCACTCTGAGCGCTCCTTGTCGGACGAAAATTTTGTTCAATGTTTATAAACTAATTCCAGTCATAATTTGAAAACGGTGAAAGATATCTTAAAAAATTTTAAAAAACAATCCAACTACAACAAGTAAATGCCAAAGTCTAAGTGAAGCCCTTTAGTAATGTTTTGTCAGTAAAAGAAACAATTGGTAATTTAATCAAATGTATTAATTTTATTTTAAAAGGGTTTATAATTGGAAAATTTGAAAATACGGCATCATTCAGACATTACGATTTTTCCGTATTATATTAAATTAAAACGTTTGAAATTTCGTTCAAGTTGATATTTGCTCTGTTTTTTCGCTGGAATAGTCAATGTGGGAGATGCTAATTAAAAGTGCATTGTTATGATGTAATTATACATTTTAGTGAGGAATGTTAGGCCGATTGAAGCTGAAAATTTATGCTTCTAAAAAGTCCGAAATCACCTTCTTAGCTTTATTAGTTCCGAAGATAGGGCTATTTCCTGCAAACACGCCCAAAAAATATTCCATTCCCCCCTTTCCCCTCTAGAGGGCCTAGTGCTAGCTATATCCTGACCTTAAAAACCGTAAATTATAAAAAATTTTAAACATCAGTCCTCCGCTTTTGGCAGGACAAAACCGAACATGCAAATAAGTTCCACCACAAATACCTGTCTCTGAATTCTCATAACTACATTTTATTGTAATCTGAAATTCTTTTACAAGGTCCCACACCCAAAATTTTCAAAAATATTATGGAGAGAGGTACAAAGCTTTCAACTAAATGTTGAATTATTTTCACTGCCAATTCACTGCTTTTGGGTAGTATAATAAAAACAAAAATTGACTTTTATTTTCACCCCAAATACCTGCCTCTGCATGGGCGAACGTTCAAATTGGGTTCAAAGTTCAGAAATTGAATTTGGTTCGAGTTGAAATTTAACGTTTGAGTGTGTGGTTTATTGATATTATTTTCAAACTTGACCTAAATTTACTTAATTTAGACTTGAAATTACTTCCTTCTTTACCTTTTCCACTTAAAATCAATTCCAGCACCAAAATGGATTAGTTTAAGTTAATGTGGCACTTAAATTACAACTCTATGTTACAATTCTTCATTCTTCCCGATTGGTGGGCCTAGAGCCACATCTTTTCGTTCTCAGTTTTCAAACAGATTTGTAAGTGCTCGGTTTGAGTTTGAAGTTCGGAACTTCTTTGGATCACAAGTTCAAGTTTGGTTTGAAATGTCCATCCCTACCTGGCAACCATTTCTCTCTTCCTCAACGCTGCCAACTCCACCCAATCTCAAAGTTCATTTCAAAGTTTCAGGCTACACAGTCTTGGCTGAAGGCCAGACCATTAGAGCTAGCTGGGTTTCTAGCAATGGCTGTTCCTCTCCCCACTCCTTTTCCTTGACACACTACTTGGGTGATTGGTTTCTGTACTGGGATGTCTGTTATCTTGGGTTTTCTGTGGCTAGATCTGTCATGCTGCCTTTCCCTATTGTGTGATCAATGTTACTTTCAAGGTCACATATTGGCCTATAATAGTCTATCTAAGACTGTGGCTGTGCCGTGCTATAGGTGGAACCAGATAAGGTGGCGGTCGCCGAGGGATCGCAGCACTGTCGTCCACACACTATGGCCACAGCATCGGCAAAAAGTAGATAAAATAACGGTCTCTAAAACTGCTTTCGGAGAAAAACACGACTATTTTAAAGCCAAGCCTTGCCCAATATATCCTAAAAATAAAGTATTTATGAAGTGTACAAATAAAATCAAGACATTTTGATGCTCCTAAACATTGACATCACATCTAGCTAGGTTGGCATTATAAACAGCTGGAACTTTGGACACACCATTACCAACAAGGCAAAAAAACACTTGCGTAATCGTGATTACTTGAAATCATTATTTCGCTAAAATACTGACTCTGTGGGACGAACTACTTTATTCACAGCTTATAAAATGTTGATTTTTGTGATAACATGACCAAATACGGTAGGCCCTACCTAATGCCAGTTGTGTGTTAATTGTCAACATTGGCGTCCCCGTGCTCTTGCTTGACCTTGACGTCCGCCAGCTTATCTGGTTCCACCTGTAGGCCATTCTGTCCTGACTGGGCTAGACTAGGGCGTTTTCCATTGGCCGCACTCAGGTTGCCCTAGTGCGCACTGGATTGCCACTTGTCTTTTCATTTGTTCAGTTTTGTAATGTTATTCAAGTGGAGGTTTACAACAATGATATCTCTGCACTCGCCGAGTGCATGCCAATGGAAAACACCATAATTCAGTAGCACACCGGAATAATACCTGCCACTGGCACTCCAGAAGGTTCTTGCAATCAAATGCCAGCTTTACATGGAGGTACTAAAAAGGGATTTTATGTGTACAGTTTCCTTTAGCGGCAATAATTTCTCCAATGCAAGTGTACCAAATAAACATATACAGTATACTTCATTTTTATTTTTAAAGTACAAATAAATTAACATTTTAAATAGGTACTTTCACAACATCACAGATAGACCAACTATGTTATATGACTATGAGTAATAATGACATATTAAAGTACTACATAATACATTTGTGAAGGTACTTATTTAGGCCTACTCAAAATACTTTGTAGGCTAAGATGGAGGTATCATATTCATCCAACAGAATAGAACATAATAACTAGTAAGGCAAGAGTCATTACAACAAACACCATGATAAATTTATAACAAAATAAGTTAATAAACAATATACAACATACTAAATCAATATTGTGATTCCTCAAGCTGCTTATACATGATATTGATAAACAACAGTGATCATTAAAAAAGAATCATACTTGCAACAAAGAACTGTAATACTACAATTAACCTGCACTCTATCTCACCTACAATAATTATTGACTCTTAATTACCGGTATTATGGAATGTGTTAACACCAGTGTCAGTGGCGGACATAGTACATAATCATGGGGAGGTGATTCCCGCGTGCATGTACGTCTGTGGGAAAGGGACCAGGCACCGGCCTCCCATAAATAGCGGGGCAGAAGAAAGATTTAGAAAATCAGGTTTTTAGAGTGCATTTGGTGCGTTTTAGAAAATAGTGGTGGGCTGAATGCAATCCAATAGGTCTACCAAAACAATGTAGTTTGTGTGCGTCAATTTGTTTTGTCGTCATGTCGAGCTTACAATTCACAGCATTCATACGGTACATTAGTACATACATGGCAACATATTAATGTTTGATCTTATTTTCGATTTGGCGTAGCAGAAAAACAAAACTGATGCAGGGGCGGATCTAGTCTTGATTTATTGGGAGGGGGCGGTTTCATGGAAGGTAATTGTTGGGGGAGGGCGCTGAAGTTCGTTAACGAGTAACGACTCCATTTTCAACTAAAACCAACAATCAAATACGTAACTGAAATATCACGACTTTTTATCGATAAATAAATGATTATTAAAAATTTGGATTTTTTGGTCGTACCCCCCTGTCTGCCCCTGACCAGTGTTGTTGAAGGTATGCACTTAATAAAATAACATGCCACAGCAACTTGACTCTTAATAGCGCAAACTCGCAGCAAGTACACAACATGCATTCATGTACGATCCCAAAGATGTCACTTGTCTCATTATGTGACTACCTTTAGCAATGGTACCTAAATGATACTAAGTTTTTATTGAAGGTATTCTTTGATTTCTCTCAGCTATTCAATGATTTCTAATTGGCAAACCGCAAATGACTAGTCTTTACGTGACTAGACAAACCAAGGCAGTATGTATTGTATACTCTGATAAGATCCATTATTATGCAACTAGTCACACATACATGTCTACTTGTAATGGGTGGTTTGGTTTTACAACCCTGTGAAATATTTGTGCCTAATGGACCATGGAATACCGTTAAAGTGCTTTGTCATGAAGCAACACGTTAGTTTTGTATTTCGTGTTACGAATGACAATGGCTCCAGCCAGGCTGGTACCGATCAGTGCTGCCACAACTATAAGAACTGATATCCCTACTGAACCAAAAGAATCTCGAACCAAACCGGCGCATACCGGTGCAACCAACCGGGAAACCGAGGATATACTAAAACTGGTGCCAATCAATGTACCTTTCTGGTCAGTTGACGTTCTTTCCAACATAATTTCTGTGGAGATTATTCTTAATAATGAGCTACTTGCACTCATCGGTACTAAACTACACATAAATGTGACTAGGTTCGGAGCTAAACTTAAGCACACCAATGATCCACAGAGTAAGAGAAACCCGTGGAAGACTTGAAGTTTTCGGTTTCTGTTGTTGTTGTATATTTTATCCAGGAAACCAATAGACAGACCAGAAGTAGAACCCACGAGCCCTATAACAACAAACAGATACTTGCATGCAAAGTGGCAGTATTCAAAGAACGTTGCATAAACCAACCCAAACATTTTCTAGTCACTTTCCTTCTGTTCACATAGGTCAGGAAAAAATATTTTCTTGGTAAATGATTGTTGCCTAACTTTGTCTTTAATTGTTTGCCGTTTGGGCCTGTAAGGGCGCCAAAAGTATAATAATACAGGTTAAAACCAAAAAGGTGTACCTACATCATAATGAAACTACATTTAATGAAATAAAAACCCAATTGGAATATACTGTAAAAACAACACTTTGTAATACAAATTAAAACTAATACTAGTAGAGTAGCCCAAATAAAGTGTGAAGCTTCATCTTGGATCACAACAGTCCCAACATGCATGTTTGAGTTGAACTTTTAGATTTCCTTAAAGGTGTATTACAAGTGAGTTTTCTGCGTTCGTAGGTCTACTAAAAATATATTTCCCCAATGATTTATAAAATAAGACTTACCAGCAGTGAACTTAAGGTTTTTATATTTATTTACAAAAAGATCTTAATTTTGTGACACAATACAATTAAATAGTTAATAAGGTTGGTTCCAATTACCGGTACCTACATTTAAAGCCAACGTAAATAGCTAGAGTACAATTTAATATACAATTTGTATAGGCATACTATTAATTGCAAAATACATACCTTGGAACGACATAGTGTAGCCCACCCACTTTGGAGTAAGCTTGAATTTGTCCTGTATTGTTATGGAATATTCAGCAAAGAAAATTGATAAAATAAAGCCCAACATAAATTTGAGTGTAAAGATATCCCAATATCTGGGCCAATCTATGAGCGTTAACCCCTCCACTGCACGCAAGAAGCCCTGCCCTACGGAATGATCACTAGTGGCACTGCCTTTATGCGTGGTTCGACGGTCTGGTATGAACGTGTATACGATTGCTGCAACAGAGAATATGTAGGTAATGTACATAACAGGTCATAGCAGGAGTAAGATAGGAATAACATTTTGTAATGTTTTTCAAAGAGATATTTGGTAGGCCTAATGGGTATCTTAACGTATGATGGCTATCATCGTAACTATTGTGTACCTAGAATAGAAACACTATGTACTAGTACGTACCAATGCTCTTGCTAATGGCAATTGGGCTATTAGGGTCTGGGGCCATAAGGCAAACCTTTTTTAGTTACGTACAATATTTTGTTGTTATCGTTGACTGGACAGTGAAGTGAAACAATTAAGAATGTGCTAGTCGGCTTACTATTTTACGTATTAGGACATCCAATATATTTAGTTTCTTACCACTATTAATCCAAAATATTATAGCCACTAAGAAACAAATGTAAGTGAAACCATTTGTCAGTTCCCCAAGATGGCCACCAATCACCGGACCAACAATGAATCCAGCCCCAGAGATGGCAGTAATGGTCCCGTAAACTTCCGCCTGCAGAGGTCCAGGGACCAAATCCGAAACCAAAGCGCGACTTAAAGTCTGAGTATGTTTCATTAAACCTAGAAAACAAGATTGAAGTAATCATACTTTCATACCCTGCATCATAAATACTAAATAATTTATAATTATGTTACTTTAGTTTATTTGTAATAAAGGTAAAAATAAACAATAACATGCAGCACTATCTAAGTATCTACTATCTAGGGCCTACAACTAAATTTAGTCATCAATAGGCCGGCCATATTACCATACCTAGTGGAAAAAAAGTTTTTTTATGTAGGCCTATACCGGACACCGGTAGGCATACCTAAAATAAATAACAATGACAAAATAAATAAGGAGTACCCACAACTTTGAATTGTAGGCCCTACTTGCAAAAACAGTGTGCTATTGCAATACAGTATGCCCCAATGATTTTTATGAACAGTATTGCCGATTCGGTACTCGACTCAATGATGAAAATTTGCCACTTAAAATCAAGTACGAGTATAGGTAGCTTACAGATTTAAAGAAAAATGTACGTTACTATTAGAATGTTTGTACAAAATTAATATACCTGGTTTATTTGTTGAGTTGATCTAATGCGTTTAATAAATTACTGTTTTAACATTTAAGCAATTAATCAATAATATTGTCACATTACGTCTACAGGCCTACTTGACTTGGACCCTCTTCGTACACTTGTGTATTAATACTTTATATACCTAGTCCATGGTGAGATGAAGGCTACGAAACTGCTTAAGTACCTACCTAGTAATATCCTTGCCACAAGCACAAACAATATGGTTGTAGGCCCTACTTGCAAAAACAGTGTGCTATTGCAATACAGTATGCCCCAATGATTTTTATGAACAGTATTGCCGATTTGGTACTCGACTCAATGATGAAAATTTGCCACTTAAAATCAAGTACGAGTATAGGTAGCTTACAGATTTAAAGAAAAATGTACGTTACTATTAGAATGTTTGTACAAAATTAATATACCTGGTTTATTTGTTGAGTTGATCTAATGCGTTTAATAAATTACTGTTTTAACATTTAAGCAATTAATCAATAATATTGTCACATTACGTCTACAGGCCTACTTGACTTGGACCCTCTTCGTACACTTGTGTATTAATACTTTATATACCTAGTCCATGGTGAGATGAAGGCTACGAAACTGCTTAAGTACCTACCTAGTAATATCCTTGCCACAAGCACAAACAATATGGTTGTGGCAATCCCCAGAAAGATGTAGCTCAGAGAACAAATTAGAGTAGTGATCAATAAAATGGACTTCCTGCCACGTAAATCGCTCCAACTTCCCTGCAGAAGAAGAACATAGTTTAATTGTATTTGATATATATGTAGTATACCGTAATAAGTGTACAAAATTATTATATATTTCATATTGTGTACATACAATTACTGGACCAGAAAAAAGTTGAAGTCCAGCATACAAGGAACTAATCAGTCCACTAACGAAGTACGACACCCCCAGCGAACGTATGTGTGCAGAGAGAAGAGGAATAACCAAGCTCACTGCAAATATGTCCTGAAAGTGAAATTACAAGATTTGTAAGTTAAACACAATAGCATGGGGAACTGCAATTTCAGCGTGCACTAGCAAACTTAACATTTCATACATTAAGCTACATGGAGGCCTAATATACGTACGTACACATAGGTAGCCTTCATATAATATGGTCTGTATTATTTTCATTTAATTCTTTGTAAAAAAAAATCTAGTTTTCAAATGCTATTTGTTGTGCCCATAGAGCTTTCCAGAAAAGTGAACATTTATGCAAAATAAATTTACCTAGGCCTACAAGTCATGTAATATTTTTGTTTTGAGTAAAGGATGTTGTTGCCTGTGTCGGTAACTGTTCGCTGTTGCCGCACATGTCGGTAATGTGCTGAGTGTAGGCACTCTGCACTAAGCAACCAAACAAACCATGAACAACAAAAAATTGCATGGTACTGAAAATACAGAGTAGAATAGTAACCATTTGGTTCTTTTGAGCCGGCCAGCACCTAAAGATAAAGATGACCTTCATGAGGCCTACCCTAAGTGGAGAAATCTGTGGCAACCAATGACAGTGAGGAAATGTTAATCTGCCTTCTTAGTATTAATAGCATAGGTCTAGGCCTAAACATTTGGGGTAGAGTACATTTGACATTATTGTAATGTACCAGTCAACCATTTACAAATCTATTATAATTGTCCACTGGCAACGAGGGTGGCAATTTTGTGAATTTTGCCGTGGGTGGAATTTTTTGGGGGCAAAAGTTGAAAATGGGGAAGTTACCGTGATTTTTACCCTGCAACTTTCTTCCCGTTATTATTACCGGTCAATTGTGCATCAACGTTTAACATTGCTTCTGCTTATCTTGATTTTGGTGATATTTAAAACATTCTCCACTGCATAAAATGGGTAAAATTAGGTTAGGTGTTACAAGCGTCATTTCTAAAATTGTAAAACACCAAAAAGCGACATTTGCCTCAATTGAAATCGAAAAATATTGCAAATAAGCCTATTTTTAGCTGGGAAAAGGGTTCAGACAAGGCCAAATTATAAATTACCTAACAGTTTCTGAAGGAACGTTTGAAAGGTAGAGAGTGAGTGGTTGGAATGAGTGGCTAGACTCTAAAATGGATTTATTTGTTGTTGTTGTTGTTGTTGTTGTTCTCTTCTACTATTGACGGTTAGTCGGTGGTAGATTGTCCTTCCGGTACTTGTGTAGTTGGTGTGACCCAACTTTTCAATACCGTTTTTTTCAACTAAAATCAACATAAACACTCACCATTGATGAAATAAGTCAAGAACAACTCATTGTGTACTATTTTATTACACTCCAGTACCAAAAATCTAAAATGGAATCATCACGTTTTTGGTGTAACAGTAACAAAAAAAACTTCAAAACCTTTAACGTCGCTATTTTAAACGAAAGTACTTTTCCATTAAAAGTCATTTTCTGTTAAATAGTGACGTTAAAGATTTTGTAGGTTGAGTAAAAAAAAAATTTTTTTTTTGAAAAGTTGGGTCACACCAACTACACAAGTACCGTTCTTCCTTCCCTCATTATTTTCATCCCTCTTAATCAATTTTATCTTGCATCCTTCTTCTTTTTAGTAGTTTCCCTTCTTATTTCTTGCCTTATTTCTGTAGTTTTTTCTATTTATCTATCCCAAACGAACCCTTAACCGAAATTCCATGTCCAGGGATTTTAGTTGTTTAAATATAACTAGGGGCCTACTACTATATACTACTAGTCTACTATACTATATCTTACTTACCAAAAATGCAACAACGTAAAGCCATTTGGCCAGCGAGTTATTTTTCATGTTGTCCTACTAGGCCTACCTGTAGGCTAGTTGCCCATAACCTAAATTCTTGAGATAAAGTTTGCCCAGGTGTAGCTACTAGCCTAGGTAGCCTACTTTAAGGCAAATAGACTTTTCATTGTTTTGATTGAGGTGATATCTAATCTGTGGCCGAGTTAATCTGGCCTTGATCAATCAATGGCTATAGGGCCTAGGATCAATAGGCCTAGCAGGCAAGGCCGTCTAGACATGCCTCTATACCAAGTTTGTCAAATTTGGATCGTGCAATTTACTTTGGTATGTAACCCTTTGAGCCTACTTGTCGATTTAATGTTATCTACGCCTATATATAACGTATTCTCTAGTTTAATATATTATACAATTATTTTACACATTCAACAGGCCTAGGCCTACATGAACAACCAGATATCCAAAGAAACTGTCAACGTGACATGACATGACAAAATCTACCAACACAAACACGTGTGTTTAGTAAACAGCTGATTGCTGGATTGCCAACATCACCAAAACATAAATGCATGTTAACAAACCTAAGAAAATGTAACAATTTTCATTATTAATTGATACATTAAATCTTATTTTGATCTTATCATAGGTAATAAATTCCAAATTGATTTGTTATTCTTCAAAATATAATTGTTTAGATAGAAATCATTGAAAACTATCACTTTCGGCAGGCGAACTGTACAAAAGATGGGTCAAGGTCGCCGAGTTTGTCACGTGACTCACAGATGTGACTCACGTCAAATACTTGCCATTCTGTTTGTTGCTGCATCGCATGGTGAGAAGCCACCTGTTGCATTGTAATTATGTGTGTACTGCTAAAAAACGTTACAAATAGTATATGGCATGCTTTCAACGTTCTGTGTGGTGATAAAAGTGGACTAGTTAAGAAATCCAAGCTCAAGGTACGTTGTAAAACTTTGTTGAATGAATTGAAATATAATAACCAAATTTGGTAAGAGTGTTAAGGCCACCAATGGCTGCACCCTTTATATTTGGATGATGGAGGGGGGTGGGGATCGTAGGGTCAACAAATTAATTTGAAGGGTATCCTAGGCCCTATGTGTGCAGGAAGCATAGCTTCTAGGCCTACCAAAATCATTTTTGCCCAAGGCAATTATTTTGTATTTCCTTTTTTAGGTTCTGACAGCCAATATTGGAACTTTACTGGATTTATATGGTGTTGAGAAAGGGCTAGAACATTATCGAAGTACACAAAGTTTAAATTTCGAGCATTATAAATACTATCTTCAAAAAGAGGTAAGTTCAACGTATCAGAACATCGACACCTTCACAAATAAATCCTGTTACCGGTAGTTGTAAGTTTCTGTATTGTAGGTCTAGGGAAAAGGGACTACTGTTTTGCCACATGAGAAGGGCATAGGGCTAGTTTTCCTCATTTTAAGATCCCGCTTGACAAACTGATACCGTAGTGAAAATTGAAGAGGTGATGGAAGATGAATGTATTATTAGATGGGTTAATGACTTCCTAAGGCAGTGGTACTGTCCGCGGACTCATTGCTACCGGTCCGCGACTAGTGCTGCTGCCTATTTGTTGTAATTAGGGTTTGCACACGATAATCAATATTCAATAATGGATATAATTTTGATAATCGATAACCAAAATTCATTATCAAAATATCAGATAATTGGTCAATATAGGCACAAACCAAACTCTAAAGACATCTCACGTTGTGCCATACACTGGCTGTGCTGCTGATGGTGTCACACTCGAGATTTATGTTTGGAAATGAGCTATCAGTCGATCACGGAAGCCAAACACATGACATCGAAGACAGCGAGGCAGCAAACTGAACGCGATAGTATTGTTTTAACTTAGGTAGGGCCTACACTTGCCACACTAAAGGTTCCATTTATAAGTCGGAACAGGCTTAGTTGGTGATATCGATATTATTGATAATTATGACATTACCATTTTGATAGTCGATAATGAAAAAAGTTTTGATGTGCATCCCTTGTTATAATTATGATAATATTTTAGAAACGAGTAAAAATTTTTAAAAAAATTGCTAAAGGCTACACTTTATTATTTTACGTGTAGGTCTACTCGGGATGAATGGCTAAATTTGTGTTCTTATTTTCAATTAATTCATTTGCTGTGTTAACTGTTAATAGTTAGAAAATAAAATATGTTTGTTTAGGCCTACGTGTAATGTTAGTGTTACTGATATCGTGGAGAAAAACGGTTAAGAAAAGAACCCGTGAGCCGTTTTTATTAAATAATATTAGGGGAGATTGGGGAAAAAGGAATTGGGTTGGGGTAATTGGGAACAAGCCTTATAAATCAAAAATTTGGAAATGTACATTTTTATGAAAAATTGTTTGGTAAGGGCCCTTACCTTCTTCTTTGATAATGTAATCAATTGTACTGAGAAAAGTAACTATTGGTTGGTATTTTTATGACTCTTGTAAGGTACTACAAAAAAAAGTGTACCTAATATGTTTCTTACAACTTTTTAAAAATTGAATTTTCCCTTAACTTATACATATTAAATGTAGAAAAGACAGTATGTCTATTTTATCTCCTACATATGAGAGTGCTTTATTATGATTTTTGTAAATTTTTATCTCTTTTCTCTCTTAGAAGTAAGGGGGTATTCTATTTGCCCCCAAATTTATATTTTTGGGGTAAAAGGGAACACCCATGCGGGGTAAATAGGAATACTATGGGGTAAAGAGGAATGAGCCATATACCGTAGTGTAATGCTATATCATAGGGGTAAATGGGAACAAACATGTCTCGTCGTGCGGGTAGGGAAACAAGAATCCACAATCACCAACCACTGGAATTTGAAGTAAAATTCCTAAAGCGTAGAGGTAATATCTTTGCTTGGCCCTTGAGGGATGACTTCGACATCATTCAAGACTCAAGAGGCAAATCTTTTCCTAGGCCCAATTAAGCTCATTGGGGTCACTAAATTTAATTTAGAACCAGATCCAAAAATAATGCAATCATTTTTGGAAAAGTTTAAAACACAACAAGTAGTGCCCGGATGAAAATCTGGGTTAATAAACTTAACTGTGTAAAATGTGAGGGAAGTGTTCCTTATTGCCCCCACTTAAAAAGTGTATATTTTTCCTTTAAAACAGTAATTCATGCATTACAATTTCTATATTTGTAATATTTCTTGATACAAATACTTTTTGAAATATTAACATCATGCTATGAGAAGCTTTGTGTAGTTTTAAGACAAAAATTACAGTTTAAAAAAAACTGTAATGTCATGTTTCTAGCTATTAAAAAAATACTACTACAATTTGCATCTGTTCTAACTTTGTCAATAAGCAAGATATCAAGATGAATTTTCTTGCTACTTAATTAGACTACAAATACCTATGTACCTGTTTGCCCCATGTATTTTTAATGCACCTACCTTGCTTCTTATAATGCTTGTTCCTTATTGCCCCAAAATGTTGGGGTAATAAGGAACAATATGCGCGTGTAGAAAAAAAATCATTGCATCTAAAATAACACATGAATGCAAAATATTTAATTTTATCAAGAAAGCCAATGTTTCAATGTATCTGATACCACTAAAACATTTATACTAGGAAAACGCTTAAGTCCCGCCGCGTTGTTGGATGAGCGTAATTGGTGCATTGAGTTGCCATGTGTTATGCGAATTTTCTGTTGTTCTGTGGTAAAATCATTATTAAATTGAATTTTTTTAAATTAAATTAAATAAAATAAAAAAGAAACGTTATTTTTTTTAATTAATCGTAATTGTTAAAAAAAATCGTAAATTGAAATTTTTATTAGAAATAATTTCTCGATTGCGCTCAAATTTAACAAGAATATCTTAATTCATAAAATAAAGGTTCTGTGCAAAAATCATTAAAATCGGATAAAGCATGTAGGTGTTATAAGTCGAAGAAATTTTTAAAAAATCGAAAAAAAAATCGTAAAATTGCGATTTTCATGAGAAAAAATTTTCCGATTGCGCTCAAAAACGTGGCAGTTCTAAGTTCAGAGATTTCGAATGCCTCCATAAAATTTCATCGTAATCGGAGTATCGGTTTAGCCGGAATCGTGTGGACAAACAGACAAAAATACAAAAAGAAAAAAAAAAGAAAAAAAAACATTCCGGATTTTTTTCTCCAGTGTAGTAGAATGGAATCTTCGCTACGCTCGCTACGCTCATCCAAATATGTTTTTCTAGTTATATGTAAATTGAGATCATAGGGCAACTCACACAAATTTGTTCCTAATTACCCCAATCTCCCCCTATAGGGGCAATTTGTACTAATTTTTAAATAACATCAACATAAATATTAATGCCAATAGGGTACCTGTCAAAAGGCAGCCCTTTGTTGTGTGGAAACAGGCCCTCAGGAACGACCCAAGCTTAGAAACAACCACGATTATAAACGCGCAATTCTAAGTAAAATTATTAGTGAATTTCATTATAATAAACACACTAAAAAAGTTTAACAATCGATAATTAGTTATGTATCAATATATTTTTAACAATGATTTGAATGATGTTCTGTGTACACTTTCTTCCGGTTGCCTCTTCCCTTCGTCTGCCTTCTTTGCTCAAAAAAAAAGAGCCATCTTTTGATAATAACTCGTACTAGACGATTTATTGATGGACATTACACCTTATGCGGCCAGTCTCTTAAGGCATGTCAAAATTTAAAGCTTTTAGGATTGAACATAACACCAGACTTAAAATGGACATATCAAGTGCAAGTTACCAGAGATAAGTGTTCTAAGCTCCTTGGTTTCATTTCAAGAAATTTAAATGGTGTCAAGATTGAAGTACGTAGAAAAGTATACATTGCATTAGTTAGGACTTCCCTGTTGTATGGTATTCCTGCATGGCACTCTACCTACAGACATAGGCCTAACATTTCATCTTTTGAGGCAATTCAAAACCGTGCCACAAAAATGATTCTGACTAAAACTAATCACTCTGGCCTCGATTCTGCAAGTAGAAGATCCGCTTGCAAGCTACCATCTATTCAAGATCACCTAGAAGAATTAGATGTAGGTACGGTTTATAAGAAAGTGCTTTGTGGGTGATGTTGATCTCGACACTAAGCATATTCTCAAAAGTAGAAACGGGTCAAGACTTCGAGATGAGATGGTGGCAATTGATGCTGTTTTTGCAAGAACTGAAGCTTACAGGCTGTCATTTTATCCTCGTGCGACAAGACTGTGGAGGGAACTTCCTCTTGATCTAAAGGCTCTCAACATGAAGGCACTGGATTTCGAGAAACTTCTTAGGGAATCAATAAAGTAAAGTAATTAAAGTTCACACTTTTAAGTAATAACTGTCACCTTCAAATTACATTATGTTCTTAAAAAGATTTGCAGAATTTTTATAATTATTCTTTTCAATTCAAATGCTGTATGTTTTTATAATGGTGAACTTTAATATATTTTGATGTGCGTAATGCTATAAGTTAGGCCTATAATGTTAGATGTTTGAATGTTTGTATTGTCGGAATATTGTGGCCTACTATTGTGTTTAATTGTCGTGTTTTTATAGAGTTTTTGACTATCTATTTTTGTTTAAACTTGCTCCATAAATGTAAATTTAATTACCTACTTTAATATCAATTTTATTATATTTACTTTTTAGGGATATCCTATCACTAGAGGTACGTGTATTTCGCTATAGACGATAAAACCGAAATATGTGTAAATCATTCAATTTAAAAAATGAGCATGAATTGAACAGAACAGAAAATGCCAAAATTGAATCACCGCCAAACAGCGAAATATATGTAAATTACACAATAACCCCGAAATTCACAAAAATCGTGTTTTAACGACAAAAAACACTAAAAATGGGAATTTTTGTTAAATTACGGTGTAATTTTCACTATTGTATGCAGTACAGTTCAATCAACAAAAGGTGTTATAAAATAACTATCAGAAAAAATTATGAATTTAGTCTTAGTAACTAAAACCAGTCAGTTTTATAGTACATTCAAACTTGTTTGATATGTGGCTAGAATAATACAACAGTCGCGAACGAATAATTTTTAATTACACGCATATAAATTGGTAAATATAGAAAAACCGCTGAAATAGAGCTTTAAACCAATAACACCGAAATCTCCAATTTTTAAAACGAAATTTACTACAAAATAAAACCACTTTCACGGACCTCTACCTATCACACACAATTTTGTGTTTAAGGGCTATGCTCGTTGTGATATTCCTAATGATTGTACACACTGTCGTAATCATTGACACCCAAACAAAATTTACTCTGACGGCTGGGGCTGGGCACGGGCACCTGGCTTTATCATTTTGCCGAGCCACGAGATGAAAAAGGTTGGGAACCACTGTCTTCACAGAACAGAAGGTGAGGGTTGGTGACGAGATGTCTCGAAGGGCCGAGGTAATCTATTATCTCGGGAGTGCCCTAGGGGTGTGTCCTAGGTCCACTCCTGTTTGCAATTCAAGTTAATGACATTGCAAAGGGGATGGGTGCTAGGGTGAGGCTGTTTGCGGATGATTGTGTCATCTACAGGGTAATAAGGGATGTTGCGGACATTGGTAAGCTAAGGGATGATATGGGCATCCTGAGCTCTTGGGTAATTATAGAAATGGCATGAGCCTTAAGAGGGTTTACCACCCTTTTGGCAGTTAGTAAATAGCGGTTCGCTCGGCCAAGAAGATACCTACGTATACAATTTTGCAAACTTGTCAATAAAGCATACATGGACGTTCTTACAGCCATAGATTTTCAAAATTTTGTCTTGATCAGCCAGAAAAAATTCACGAATATACCGGTAGTCAATTTTGGACTTTTTAACAAAATTGAAATTCGTGAAATCTAATTTATTCTTTATTCTTTATTTCAAAACAAATTTTAGAAATGTGTTACTATATAGAGACCTATATTTCCACTTTCGTGAGATATGTTCAAAATTTCCAACAACTGTGGAGTCATTCAGCTGAGCAAACAGAAAATTGCCTAAAACGCAGGTCGTGCACGCTCTGGGTCAGAAGAAAGGGACCGTGTTTTGGATGGCGAGGGGTATGAGATCATGGGTAGAGACCTTGAGAGTTGAGAGGGTGGTCAGCATCAAATACGTGGGGGTATGGCTGCACTACCAACTATCTTGAGCTGGGAGGAACATGTGAAAGCAAGGACAAAGAAATGTTTTTGGGTGTCTCAACTTTGTGATGAGAATGCTTAAAGGAGCAGGTAGTGTGCATACAAATCCTTGGTGAGACCGACTTTAGAGTACGCAAGTGCAGTCTGGGATCCCTATAGCAAAGCTCAGACAACTGGATTACAAGCTGTACAAAGAACCAGAAGAGTCTTGAATAAAGGGAAAACTGGGAAGGAGGAGGTGGTAAATGGGAAAATATTAAAAACTATGAAAGTGATCCTCAGTAATGGTAATGATCTTGGGTGGTAGTAGTAGTAGTAGTAGTAGTAGTAGTAGTAGTATATCTTTATTAGCATTTTTGCTATTTTACATGTCATACAACACATTATCATCACATACATCATACATTCTGTATATAATTATAAAACAATCAAATTTACCATCATAAAGAAACATAGGCCTACAAATATGGGCTAGTACAATTGATCACATTATTATGCCCTAACTCTTGCAATAATCTCCATCCATTAATTTACATGTTATGTAAACATACTTGTCAGTCACTTACAAGATACATCAAGGACAAAATTATAGATTTTTTGAGACTTGTAACAAAATACAATAATAATGAAAAACAATACAATATATGGTTACAAGAACGATCATAAAGTCTTACATCTTTCAGACATTAGTCTGGTTGAGTCCAGAAATCTTCCGTTCCAGTAACCATAAAGTAAGCCAGTAAACATCAAGAAACATAGGCCTACAAATATAGGCTAGCACAATTTATCACATTATTGAGTTCTAATAACTCTTACAATAATCTCCCATCCATTTTTTTTATATGAGATATAACATACTTGTCAGTCACTTACAAGATACATTCAAGGAAATAATTGTAGATTATTTGAGACTAGTAACAAAATACAATAATAATGAGAAACAATATAATACAAAATATGTTTACAAGGTGAGCATAAAGTCTTACATCTTTCATATACATTAGTCTGGTTGAGTCCAGAAATCCTCCGTTCCAGGTGGGAGAAACTTGAGGTTAGAAAAGAAGGATTGCTTAGTCAGAATGTACAGGATCACGAGAAATCATGATTGATTGATTGATTGATTGTCCTCTTTATTGATGGCCGGATTAAGGCCTGTTAAGTTAAGCCTTCTCTTCCATCCAACCACTTATCAACTTAGTGATCAACAATCAACAACTCAGTGAGGGATGGAGTGAGCTTAGAGCTTAATAAGGGACTAACGAGAGCCATTTACTTGGCCATGGGGGACATGGCTGGAAGTTCGAGAGGGTAACCTGGAGGAGAGATGTGGTTTCATACTCACTCATTCATGGCAAGATCAGTGGTGGAGTGGAATAGTCTCAGTGAGGGGATAATGGGGGGGGGGGGAGAACTTCGAAGTATCTCAGTCTAAACTCAAGCTAAAACCCCTGCCAATGAGAGACCGTGGCCTGGATGAGGAGGGAACAAACTAAACGGAAATAGAAGGGAACAGAGAAATAAAGGAATGCTAAGGAGGAGAATATAGAGAACTAAAACCTGCCACCGATCCGATCAACAGCAGGAGGACCCTACAACAACAAACAAACGTCTCAACACAACAGACCAGCCTACGGTGTCATGCAGTTTAGAAAGTCTCCTGACATCATGTGATAACCAAAGTGGCAGGAAGGTAGGAAGGAAAGTGTGTTACTCACATTCTATTTTAGCCGCCTGTGTTTAATGGGTCCATAGTCCACAGTAAACTTTCCTCTTGAGTGCCTTTTGAAAGAAAAAGTGGAAAAAGTTTGCTGGAAGGCTTCCAAATAAAGGTTTTAATATAAGCCTTATACAGGCATACAATCAACAAGAAACTATAGTTATTTGACAATGATAGCCTACATTGTTTCCAAAAAGCAAGTCTTTGGACCACAGATATTTTACATTCTATTGTTAATTGGTAATCACACCACAGATATTTTACATTCTATTGTTAATTGGTAATCACCATAGCAATTAAATCGATGTTAATGAAATTATTATATTTTAACAAATAATTTTGCAATGGAACTTGAAAAAGTAATGAGATCACACACATAACAAAAGCTTGTAAAAATACAGCCAAACCTTATACACTCAAAAGAAATGAGATCTAAAAAAGGGCCAAGCTCAAATACCCTTTTACATTTGCGCATTCTTAATTCATAAACGTACAGTGTCCCGTATCAACATCCTTGAAAAGCTTTGCAAAATAGAATTTGCATGACCATTACATTTAAATTAATTAGGAAAAAAAAGAATTTGGATGAACTATTTAGCCTACATTAATAGTTACAAATTCTATTTTGCCAATCTTTTCAAGGATGTTGTTACGGGACACTGTACGTTTATGAATTAAGAATGCACAAATGTGGAAGGGTATTTGAGCTTTTCCCTTTTTTAAGATCTCATTTCTTTTGAGTATCGAAGGTTTGGCTGTATTTTTACAAGTTTTTGTTATGTGTGGTATAGGCTACTGTAGAAAGACCCATCCTCGTCACAATTATTTGTTAAGATTGTTATACCACCACATACCACGTACAATCCACTAGATACTGTGTAGATATGCACTCAGCACAAGTATCTAGTGTACCTTCCTTGCGTACCAGGTAAAATGTTCACAATAATAATTTCGTCATCATTATCCATCGCCGCTTCCTACTTCTGGCAGGGTCAGCTTGGGTTTCACAACCAAATTCTTCCACTTCTTTCTATCCTCCCACAACTGTGTCTCTGCTACATGCTCCCCGGTATTTTCTCTTATTTTTTGTTTAAAAATAAATCTTTGTTTTTCTATTTTCTTCTTTGTTGCCCATGGCAAAACAATCATATTTCTTACTTCTAGAAGCCAACATTTTTAATGTAATAATTACATTACAAATTGGTGTTATTAGTGAAATGGTAATTTAAAAAATTGCATTTTTATTTTTGTCAGTAACAATTTAACAAATCAGTAGGCCTACATAGGGTATTTCAAATTTACTTTGTATGTTTTCAGTTATTTCAATCGCTACCCAGAAACGGGGTGACTCGGGACACTTTGGAGATTCTTTTACATGTGAAAGCTACATTTTTTATCAAAAATGATCTAGTCTTTTTGGAAAAGTGTTAGTAGGGTCCTGGGAACACATGGAAGAAAAAGTTTTTTTTCTAGCATTGGAAGTATTTTTTTTTATTTTTTTCTAAAGTGTCCCGTGTCACCCCGAGGCGGGGTGACTCGGGACAGTCTTTTCAAAGCTCGATTTGCCTGATGTATACCCACTTTGGGGGTGACTTGGGACAGTAATTTATGCCTTTTAAAAAACACACGTGATAATATAAAAGTATAAAGTTACAAAAATATCAATACCCTTAACTGTTAGGGCATATTTAACAAAATAAGTAAAAATTAACATTTTATAATCGCAAATTAAACCCCAAATTGGCATAATTAGCTATGAATAGGTTAGGAACAAGTTTCCTTCATAGATACATATTGATATTCATAAGAATCAAGCAAAATAATTTAAGGGGAAAATTTTGGTAATTTCAGACTCCAAATTGGCATTTGTTTCATTGTCCAAAGTCATAGCCGATCTTTGTATATTTTCAGTTATTTCAATCGCTACCCAGTAACATCGATCTTCCCAAGCTCCGAGAGTTCGAAGAGAGGATTGACGAACTGTGCTGGCTGGTCTACCCATCTCTCTTCTCCGACTCTTCCGCCTACAAACTATTTAAAATATTCTGTCTACTAGCCGATCTGGTTTTGGAAAATGGAGACAAGTATCAGGTACTAATTACCATACTATATTATTATTTATTACTAGGCCGCTTCGCGAACGCTTTTTTTTAGTCATGTTGATGGATGAGCTTTTTTTTAATAAGTTTTTGTCTGCGTGGGATCTTTTTACTTTTGCAAGTTCTTTTTGAACGCATTGTAGTTGATCGTTGCCAAGTTTCTATTGTTACTTGTTTTTTAATTGTTATTATATATCTCAAAAAACTTATATTAAAACCTTAATTTCTATGGATTCTGGCTAACTTTTCCAACTATTTCTTTCAAAAGGTACTACATCATCATAACCTTAATGTCCATGTAAAATATGAACATTGTTTGTAGCCCCACCCGTTTGGTCAGAGTCGGCTCAAATGTGACGAAAATATTGCACTAAAAATTGAAAAAAATCGTAAAAGTACGATATTCATGAGAAGTATTTCTTCGATTGTAGGTACCCAAAAACGTGGCAGGTCTAAGTTCAGAGATTTCGAAGGTCCTCTCCAATTTTCATCAAGATCACATATGCCGTTTGCCCGGTAGAGAGCGAACAAACAGACAAAAAACACACAAAAAAAACAAACACCCGAGCTAATTTTTTTGGGGGGGTCAGTGAAATTGAAGTCTTCGCTTCGCTCATCCAATTACGGTTTCCTAACTACGAAATAACTGGTTCTGTCAATATAGAGAAGACACAACTCACTCCTTCCCACGCGATCATGTGTAATAATATTGACTAGCCTAGCCCACAGGCCACAAGTAATCAGTAGTACAAGAACTGATTTTGAGTGGGGAGGGAGATGTACCATTTATTTTATGGATCATAATAATATGTTGCTAAGATATTTCCAAAGTGACTAATTATGTAGGTTAATCTATATGTGTATTATGTAGGGCCTACCATCGATTGATCGTAGTGTTCTATTGATTACCTAGGTACACAGGTTCCAAAACAAAAAGAACACATTTCTTAAGGTTGTCAATCCGATTCCAATGTAGACCGACCTGTTATTCATACCGAAACCTGTGCAATCGTATTTAAGTGAATATTGTTCTTTTCATTTGGTCACATTTTTGGCTTATTTTTGGATGAGCGAAGCAAAGACTTCAATTTCACTGACCCCCCAAAAAATTTAGCTCGGTTGTTTTTGTTTTTTTTTTTGTTTGTTTTTTTGTCTGTTCGTTCGCACGATTCCGGGAAAACGGCATATGCGCTCTTGATGAAAATTGAAGGAGACCTTCGAAATCTCTGAACTTAGACGTGCCACGTTTTTGGGTACAATCGAAGAAATATTTCTCATGAATATCGCACTTTTACGATTTTTTTCGATTTTTAGTGCGATATTTTCGAGACATTTGGGCCGATTCTGACCAAACGGGTAGGGCTACAACGTTCATATTTCACATGGAGATTAAGGTAATGGTGATGTATTGCTTTCTGAAAGAAAAAGTTGAAAAAGTTAGCCAGAATCTATAGAAATAAAGCTTTTAATATAAGTTTTTTGACTTTTTGTGCGATATTTTCGTGCCATTTGGGTCAATTCTGACCAAACGGGTGAGGCTACAACGTTCATATTTCACATGGACATTAAGGTAATGGTGATGTATTGCTTTCTGAAAGAAAAAGTTGGAAAAGTTAGTCAGAATCTATAGAAATAAAGCTTTTAATATAAGTTTTTTGACTTTTAGTGCGATATTTTCGTGCCATTTGGGCCAATTCTGACCAAACGGGTGGGCCTTTAACGTTCATATTATACATGGACATTAAGGTTATGGTGATGTAGTACCTTTTAAAAGAAAAAGTTGAAAAAGTTAGCCAGAATCCATAGAAATAAAGCTTTTAATATAAGTTTTTACGGTAAATAATACCAATTGACAGGTAACAAAAGAAATTTTGACAACAATTACTTACAATGCGTAGGTAGCAAAACAAAGCACTTGCAAAAGTAAAGATATCCCACGCAAACTAAAAACTTTAAAAAGCTCATCCATCAACGCGGCGGGACTTTAGCGTTTTCCTAGTATTAAGCCATCATGAATAAATACATCTACCCAAGGGCAAGTTTTTGTCTGTCAGTCTATGTCAACATTTTCTTGTCCCATCGTTCCGTTGTTGCTGACTTTGCAGCTTTTGGAAGTCACTCCCTCCAAAATCATCATTGATGGTTCTGCTCACCGGTTCATTACCTTACCTAGGTCTATACTGTATCATACTGCAGATAAACTATTTGTTTCTATGTGCAACCATCCTTGCATTTTTTTGTAAGCTAAATGTGTAAACGTGTAAATTACTAGCAACACTTTAAAATTGTGTCAATTATCAACTAAATTTAGAATTGACAATCCCTATAACTAGGAAAACGCTAAAGACCCGCCGCGTTGATGGATGAGCTTTTTGTAAGTTTTTAGTTTGCGTGGGACCACTTTTTCTTTGCAAGTGCTTTGTGAATGCATTGTAGGTGATTGTTGTCAAGTTTCTATTGTTACTTGTTAATTGTTATTATAAACCAAAAAAACTCATATTAAAACCTTTATTCTATGGATTCTGGCTAACTTTTTCAACTTTTTCTTTCAAAAAGCAATACATAACCATTACCTTAATGTACATGTAAAATATGAACGTTGTAGCCCCACCCGTTTGGTCAGAATCGGCCCAAATGTCACGAAAATATCGCACTAAAAATCGAAAAAAAATCGTAAAAGTACAATATTCATGAGAAATATTTCTTCGATTGTACCCAAAAACAATACACCTCTAAGTTCAGAGATTTCGAAGGTCCCCTCCAATTTTCATCAAGATCGGATATGCCGTTTGCCCGGTACAGACAGAAAAACAAACAAAAAAACAAAAACAAAACACCCGAGCCAAATTTTTTGGGGGTCAGTGAAATTGAAGTCTTCGCTTCGCTCGCTACGCTCATCCAATTATTATTATCCTCTGGAAGCTAATAAAAACAAACTTTAACTAACCCATCACTTGAATTTATAGTAGGCCTATGTTTGTGTGTTTAAAGTTTAATTTATTTTTACTAGCATTTAAAGTTAAAACAATTTGTTTCTGCTGTCCTGAATCCAGGTGCTACTATCGTCAGTTGAAGTCGGTCTGGTCATATCCCAGTTCTTGACCTCTTTAGGAATGGACTGGAATGCCAAAGAATTTGAATCTCTGTCGGCGGTTATTGGCTCGTATCGCTTCTCCACGTTCCTAGTCATCATGGAAACAAAGTACGCCATAGACATCGAGAACGATGCACGGGAAGAGGCAGTACAAGACCTGTATCGATGCTTCCTTCATGATGTCATCAAAAAGGTAAGGTGACCATATTTTAAAAGTTACAAACCGGGACAACTAAAGTGCAAGTATAATGTACTTTGTACTCCATGGACTACTTAGAGTTCGGGGAAGAGCTCCAGCCGCTGAGGCCAGAAAACAACTTTCTGACGTGAAAATATGAATTGAAAGTGGTTTTAATGTGTACAATTTTGTAGTCTAAATCTTTATCTTGTGGTTTAAAATGATAGTTAAAAATAAAATACAAGCACCCGACAGAAAATAATGGGTGTAATGTATCGATGAGCGCATCCTACTAATGAAGTCCTAATCAATAATAATAATTATAATTGAAAATGCTTTGAATATGTATAATAATATGCATGATTTAAAGTTTTAATACATTTTGTCTTTATGCAACAAAATAATTAGTGTAGGTATGTAATTAATCACTAGGTTCATTGAGCTGCCATGTGTTATGCAGATTTTCTGTTGCTTTGTGAAAAAATCATTTAGTCGAAGAAATTTTTCGTAATCGTAATTTTAAAAATCATAATTTTTAAAAATGAAAAAAATCGTAAAATTGTGATTTTCATGAGATAGAATTTTTTGATTGCGCTCAAATTTAACAGAATATATTAATTCATAAAATGAAGGTTCTGTGAAAAAGTCATTACAATCAAATAAAGCATGTAGGTGATAAGTAAAAAAAAATTTAAAAATGTTTTAAAAATGAAAAAAATAGTAAAATTGTGATTTTTATGAGAAATAATTTTTCGATTGCGCTCAAATTTTGTACGAATATATCAAGAGTGTTCACGAGACAGACATGTACACGGCACGCTCGAAAGCACTCAAATTCAGATAATCAACGCTCTGGAGAAAAATTGAAACGACATACGAGAATTCTAAAATGCACAAGACTCAGATATTTTTATGCAGAAGAACATACAACAAACAGAACTGATGTATGTAATAAACCCTACTATACACCATTGTTACGCATAAAGTCGACACAACGGGAAAATGAAGAGGTTGTTCCCGCCGCGTTGACTTAACGCTTAACCATGGTGAATAGTAGGGGTTATTACATAAAGCAATTCTGTTTGTTGTATGTTCTTCTGCATAAAAATATCTGTGTTTTGTGCATTTTAGAATTCATGTA
The DNA here is from genome assembly GCA_024449915.1 of Sweltsa coloradensis. Lineage (NCBI taxonomy): Eukaryota > Metazoa > Arthropoda > Insecta > Plecoptera > Chloroperlidae > Sweltsa > Sweltsa coloradensis. The sequence continues at coordinate 44,655 of JAMZAV010004496.1, forward strand.
TGTCGATTCAATTTTTCTCCAGAGCGTTGCGATTTGAGTGCTTACGGTAGGGTTACCAACTTGGGTCAACTAGAATTCCGGACAAAGCTCCAATTTTAGTGGGCACACAAGGGGTCTGGGAGGAAGCCCCAGCCGCCGGAGGCGAATTTTTTTTGGACCCTTTTAACCTTCAAAACAGACGGATACGTAATTTAAAGATTCAATGACTTGGATATATCGTTGGATTGGAATCTGGGATCAACTCATACATAATAATACATTTAAATAACAAAGCTTACAATTTTAACTCTAGCATTTTGTTTAATTTATTACGTAAAAACATTTCGGAAAGATGAATATAGTTAAAAGTTATAAAAAATGAAATCCAGTTTAACGTTATCCAAATTGTATATTATTAGGTATTATTATATTTTGTTGAACAATAACTATTTACTAAAATTAATGATGATTTATATAATTACCGTGGTCCGTAGGTACCATTAATTTTACTAGTTTACTAGACAAGTCTGGCCACGGTCGCTAAACAAACGGACTAATACTAAACTGAAATCTCATGTTTCTGCTTGCGTGCCAGTGCTGATTGAGTTACGTTGGCCTTGGCCGGCGGAGTTCAAGTAGCGCCTGCGCCTCGCCAAGTGCGCATACAATACAAAGGGGTTGGGGAGGGGTAGTGGGACAGGGCAGTCACGAGCACGACTAGCTAGGAGTAGGACTACGGAAAGGCGGCTACATGAAAGAAACTAACTTTTATTCCAACTGATGTACCAACTTTAGAGAGAAAAAACACTAATTCACTGCAATACTCTAAAATTCAATAAAATGTAGTACAAATATGACTTTTTCACAAATTCTGGACAAAGTGCCGTCCGGAATGAGGCAATTCCTCTTTCCGGACAAAGGCATCAAAATCAGGACTGTCCATCCGGAATTCCGGACGGTTGGCAACCCTAGCTTACGGGCGTGTCAAGGTCATAATTCTCTAGTGAAGACTCTTAATTCATAAAATTAAGGTTCTGTGACAAAAAAATTGCAATCGGATAAAGCATGTAGGTGATTTTAACTAAGTCAAAAAATGTTTTAAAATTCGAAAAAAAATAAATAGTAAAATTGCAATTTTTATGAGAAATAATTTTTTGATTGCGTTAAAAAACGTGGCAGTTCTAAGTTCAGAGATTTCGAAGGCCCCCAGAAAATGTCATCACCATTGGAGTATCGGTTTAGCCGGAATCGTGCTAACAAACACACAAAAATACAAAAAAAAAATTCGGATTTATTTTCTTCAGTGTGGTAGAATGGAATCTTCGCTACTCTCATCCCAAAAACGTAGTTCAGTTGCATGATTATAATAATACATTTTGATTTTTGATTATCTATAAACAAAATCAATACAAATAATGACTGAAAATTAGGGGTGTGCAAGTCCTGCAGTGCGATTCTGTAAAATAGTCGCTATGATAGCGATAGCGATCACGGTTGATATGAAATATCAATCGTTATAAATTATCGTTATCGACCTGATTCTGTAAAATAGTCGCTACGGCCGCCATTTATCGTATCTTGATAGCATAGCATAGCGACTCCTTTTTCATTCTCGTTATCATAGCGATCGCTATCATTTTACAGAATCAGTCGACACGCAAAATTGTCGCTTAAGTGCCGGATAACGATCGTTATCTTCCATAACGATTTTACAGAATCAGACCGCTGATTTTTTTATTCGAGTCGAGTCCGAGTAGGCCTACTTAAAATAACTCGAGTATCGAGTCCAATAAGTCCCCCACATCGAGCTTATATTTGGGTAGAGGAATTGTCACGTGAGATGACACTACTTACAAGGCCACTCGGGTTTTTCATTATGTGTACCGGTAACATTGTTTGTCCAACAGGGCTGGTTATCGAAACGTGGCTATTTGTTGCCGACGCTACGAGACTACTGGTTTGTGCTGCAACCAACTGAACTGAGCTTCTACAAGACACCGAATGAACAAGAGTTGTGTGGCTCGATCCCATTGGACGCTCGCTGCCGAAGTGAGAGGGCAGGGGGGGTGAAAGAGAAACGATTCCTCATTCACGCCGGAGACAGAACATTCGAACTGGCAACTGTGGACCACACGTAAATACCTACAACCTGTACCATATTAAATAAATAGTACCTATAGTAATTAGGGATGTCAAACGATATAGAAAATTTATCGATAATCGTGCCGAAATGAGAATAATATTGCGATAATATCGTGCCCAAAAATATCGTGCCGATACGGTCACTTTGTAATCATATCACAATATACGTATTGGCATAAAACTCGCTTTTCTAGCATTTGCGTCAATTTCAATTGAGCACCATCTCAACGCTGGTTGGCGGATTGGCCGCCACCTACCACAAGCCCCTCAATGCTCCTCCTGCGAGCGAGTGTGCGAGAGGGAGCGTTGAAGCGAGAGATAAAGCACAAGCGGCGAGTGCTGTTCCTCGATCAGCTGGGCGGGGAGTGGTACTGGTACCGTCAAATAGATCGCGAGCGGAAAAACCCGTTTTGAGTTAGTTGGGAATTCCATGAAATCCAGAATTCAGCAGAAAAATATCATTTTAGCAGCGTTAATTAAAAACGTGTATATGCTACAGAATTTTCTATTAAAAATTTGGATTCCCATAATTATCGCGATATCGCTTGCAAATTGATATCGTACGCCTACCTTTATTGCGATAATATCGGTAATGATTATCGTTGACCTCCCTAATAGGAATTTATGTAGGGCCAATATATTATATTATCTAGTGGCCTTTTCATTGACCCACACTAATTACGTATGCCTACTAGTTTTGAGTCATATCATAATTGAGAACATTGATATAATTCGTAAGCATCGACATTCGAAGTGCGACTGAATGTGAGGGAACCAAGGTGTTCGCTCTTGGCGCCCAAGGGTCGCCAGCTGGCCGGATCAGGAGTAGAAGTATGTGATGTGCATATGCGCGTACGCATGGTTGTGCAATACCAGGTGGCATGGAGCTGTCATGCGGGAAGTCTGTATTCAGGCGCTCTCTAAATGATACAGCATGAGTGTTGTTATTAGAATGTTACTTGTGGAAAAATTAGTGCCATCTTTGGAAGTAGATACTAACAGTAACTAATATTTATTTACTGTAGTAAACTGTGGGCCTTCAATTTATAGCCCTGTCAAATATGAATAACCATAGTATTTAAGAATAGATAGGCCTAACTGCTGTAAGACTATGTATATGTACTTGGAATGTTAATTTTTCAATTTAAAAATATGGTGTTTTCTTGTTTATGCCGTCCACTTTTCCTTAGCCCTTCAGGAACGTCCTAATGAAGTTGGATTGTACACCTAACACCCCTTAGGGTGGAACCTATATTGGAACCGCCTAGCTGAGATCGTCACAGTATACGTACTACTATACTAGCAGCTTTTAAGTTTATATAATAGCCTATTATGATTATCACCCTATTATTAATAGGGTGGAATGGACTTGATTTTCTACATTTCATTTGTTTTGTGTACTATAATAAAAATTGATGTGCAGAGATCGAATGGTCCTTTTGGATATGGATGTGTTTGTGTTCTCTAAGTAATGACAATGAGTGTTCTCTTAAATCAGGACTCGACTTCAGTGGCTCTCGGCATTAGACACGGCAATAGGACACTCGGGTTTCTCCGACGGCTACCAACGTATTCAAGTTGCCAAGCGGCGACAACAGAGGGAAGTAGAATCTCGGTGTCGCCTGAGTCAACTTTCAGACATTGAACAAACTAAGATGCAGCTGCATGCAGAGAAGCTGGTAAGACGGGGTGCCAAGTGTTGCATTTAAACCCAGCTCATACCCCTATCAGTGTTACGGTACTGGCAACTACGTATATACACCTAAATTTGTACGTAGTTCAGCCATTAAAAATCTTTGCAATTTCACTTATCTTATTTTCTTGACAACTACCAGTATGGTACTGAACCATAACCACACTCAAACAGTGTTTGGAATTCCCGTCCACTGAACATTCCCGAGCTACGAATCTCCGATGAGGCGCCTTTAAAGGGCCCATTTAAGATCACTTCAGATAACCAAATGATAACCTGGTACTGTATAGTTGGCGACCACTGCTATGGATAACGGACGTGTTACGGCTACTTTTATTCATAAACATTATCATAACTTATCAATTATCATACATCTCATGCATTTATTACAGATTTATTTTTGTTTTATATTGAAAGACTCTGGAAGGATAGAAAGAAATGGAGAGAACTGGTAGAAATGCCTGTCATAGAAGACATCAAAGTAGATGAGGAGGTGTTAGCCTGGCTAGCAAGCACTGAAAGTCCACAGACCAAGAAACTAGTGATACGTCACCCCCTGACCTGACCTTTGTTGGAACCGGGTGTTTGATTATTATTATTAGTATTATTATTTTTATTCACATGTTTCCACATCTCGGTACAAACCGGTACAAGTAAATGCAATGTATTGCGGACTATGTCAAGCAATACATGTGCCTATAATAATAACAAAACATTCATATTCAAAACTTTTCTAAAAGCTAGACAGTATGCAACAAAACATGCAAATCAAAAACGAATCGTTAAGCCGTACAAAATATACAACATAAAATGGTTTTATAAAACATTGTCATTGAGGAATTTTCGGACTATATGGCATGTACAAATTATAACCGCTTTCTGCATTTTGATGAATAAATTCTTGTTAATGTCCAGTTGGTGTAAACTATTGTGTAGGTTGTGTGGTATAACTGCCGTGGCTGACACAATAACTGGTATTGTAGTGAATTGATCTTGTTTCCACATTTTCTTTATTTCTTGTCCTAAGTCAAAGTAGCGGCTAACTTTTCCGTCCCACGTTGTTTCAATATTTTGACTTAGTGGAATTGCTACATCAATAATAAATGTTTGCCTTTTTGATTTATCCGTTAAAATGATATCAGGCCTATTATGTTGTATCGTCTTATCTGTAATAACAGCCCGATCAAATAAAGTTTCCAATCACAATTTTCTAATACTCTTTCAGGTTGGTACTTGTAGTATGGTACCGGTACGGATGTTCTCCAGTAACGAACACTTTTGGGCCAGATGTTGGGGAATTATGTTGGCAACTTGATTATGTCTGTGCAAAAAGTCCCGACTGGGCTAGATTACAGTTTACATCCACGATATTATCACCAA
>JAMZAV010004497.1:0-83947 GCA_024449915.1 Sweltsa coloradensis
TCCTCGGATTCTGGGGTGCACTTGTTTATTTGCCCACTGAAAATCAGTAATCTGAGTGGTAACCAATAAAATAATTATTTATTTATTTATTTGAACTACTGTACTTCTAAAAGTACGAATGTGCTTCACATACTCGAGGCAGTAGGCACTCAGGGTGACGTTTGAATACCACCCAACCAAGTCTCACAATGCTAATGAGGGCGATGAAGAATAGTAGACATAATTATGCAAGTGCATCCAAGATTTTATTGCGGGGGGGGGGGGGGGGCGTTCCAGCCTCCCCAATGATAATGTCATGTAGTATTGTCTCGTTGCTCCAATACAATGGTTAAAGTCCCAGTGAATTCAGGCAGAAGATTTTCAACTTGTGTTATTGACTAAAATCTATCAATTATTGAGTTAAAATGTGTTGTCAGCTGTCCTAGTAGAAGACTACAGAGCATAATATTATTTATAATTTTTAAGGTTGTTTCGAATTAGGCTTGTGGAAGGATCGTGCCCGACGTGTTGGGTCGGTGCAGGGGCGGATCCACGGACTCTGTAAGGGGGCGGCGATTGAGTTTGTGCGATTCAACGTTTTGGAGTTTGGGGGTGGGGGGTGGGAGGGGCGCTTCCCCCATAGGCCCCATAGGGAAATTTTTTAAAGGAAGTTTAGTAAAAAATGTGTAAAAATATAGTGGGTATTTCAAAATGTTAATCATCATGTTGCATTGCATGTTTGTTAAATAATCATTTTAGAATAAAATTTACCAAGCGAACTAATGACACATACAGGCCTATTTTCATCATTCTTGAATTCAGCAACACCATTTAACTTAGATTCCAAACAATCTTGTGTATTGGATTTGATTTACTTCTCGCTGAGTGACTGGAGTGTTCACAACTTCACTGTAAAGTGTAGTGTAGACTGAGTGAACGCTGGCAAAGACAAGAGAGTGGGTGGGGTGCGTAGCACAAGCCTTGTCCGATGCACCCACCACTCCCCGCTTCACTTCACGATGACGTTGACTTTGCTGAATGCTTATTTCCTCTCAGGTCTTGTTTCATGTGGCGTGTAGGCGTCATGGGACGTCAAGACGCCACGGGACCAGCGTCTTTGTTGACTCCTGCGCACGACGACCATAATTACATATTTCCAAGTTTAATTTAGACTGTTATTGTTACACTACAGTCTACACCTCGTGATCTCTGCTTTTCAGAACTACCCACCACCGCTTCCGTCGCGACGCCAATAAAGACGAACGAGCTAGTCGTCCAGTGAGAGAGCGAGAGATCAAAATGAAGAACGCTGCACACTACGTCAGTTCATTTGGCATGTGTATCGGGGAACGGGGGGGAGAGTGTCTGCAACTCCCGTCGCCATGGCAATGGTGTGACGTCATGAAGGCTACGGCGTCTGTAGTGCGCCGACAAGTGAACAGTACGTGGCTGCGCGCGCACCCGGGATGGAGACATTCTACGAATGCCCAATGAAAGAGCGTAGCGGGCCCACGCTGCCGCGGCAATCCTTGATTCTAGCTAGAGAACGGCGTAGTAGCTGGCGCTCGAGTCAGTTTCAGAGTAGCGGTCGATGTGTAACGGAAGGTTCAGCGTGTGGTGCGTTACGTGTGATTTTCTGTAATAACCTTACCTAGTTAAGATAATTTATTATTACGTGTGTATTGATAGTGTTGTGGATTCGTGTTAGTAGTTTACGAGTGTAAATGTTGTAAAAATCCTGTTTTTGCACTGAATAATATAATATATCCCACTATAACAACATACGCATTTACTGAATGTTAGTCAAGGTATGCCAACATTCCTCTGGTAGAGCAGACAACCATGCAGAAGACAAACAACGAAAAGGTATTGAGACATTACGTAATTCCTTTAGATCCAAAGAAAACATGCCAGAATATCTCGGATGATGTTCATTCACTGCGACACTACGAAAACATACTTCAACTGCCAGATAACAACAACATGAAATATCATCGCGTCACTCCGCGAATTGATAAAACAACAGAAGAATCCTCAAAAAACAGCTGTGAATTTGCTTTCCCCGTTAGAAATAAGCGTGATTGCAACTACGTAGACGTTTCTGCATCACGATGCAAATCTTGTTTGTGTCCCGATCCAATCGAAAGTGATGTAAATCGTTGTAAATTATTATCAGACTCTGTGTACACTTGTGTTCGTCGCGTGTTTAACGTTACCGATATTAGATTTAATAATAGCAGTACTGACCGTAGTGTAAGTGAAGGAGGTAACGGCGAGAAGGTTGTCTGCGTCGCTTCCGATTGTTGTGCATCGCAAGCTCGCGAGTACGATGGCCGCTGTTGTGGCGGCGAGGCAGATGTGGGACATTGCCCCTTACCTCATGTGGGGGATGTTGATAGTGCTCGACTCAAAGCAGCCGGAGGGCTGCGCAAAGTGTTGTCCATGTTGACAGTGCTGCTGGCTCTAATGGCGATAGCCAGGAGCAAGTGTGTTATGTCGTCGAAGACACAGTGGATTACCTCGGCGCTCGTGTGGTGCATGGTGTTTGGATGCGTGTGTACACCGATTGCAGCTCAGACGAACGTCGACATAGAGGAGAAAGGTGAGTTCATTCATCACGGGCGGAGCATGAAGTTGCTTGACACTGTCTGTGAATGTGTGAAATGGGTTGGCTATCCTAAAGGTGGTGGTAACATGAGAATGGGGGGTATTTTTGGGTGTTCTAGCAGCTTAGTCGTTGGGAAGTAGGGCCTAATACGTTGAATCTGTACTTTCTGTAAATTTAGTTACTCACGAATTCGATCGAATTCGGTGGGGGGCTATATAATATACCTGATGTATTATATAGGGATCAAGTACGGGGGGTTTGGTGGGAAAAGACCCACAACAATAGCGCCGCAGACAAAAATTTTGAAAATGAAGTTTTTAGAATGCGTTTGGTGCGTTATAGAAAGAAGTTGTGGGCTGAATGCACTACCAATATAATGTAGTTTTTGTCAGTTGTTGTGTTGTGGACGCTAAAAGTTACTAAATAACCGCAAGATTTCACTTCCTCAAACCGCTAGATTCATAAAACGGTCATTTTAGCAACGAAAACTAATACAATATTTTCAAACAGGGTGAAATACCGTGTTCTTTTACTATTTTTTTTAAACGGGACCCCTTAAACTAGCTGGGCCCACCCGCAGTTGCGGGCCCTGCGGGCACCTAGTTCCGCCACTGATTGTAGTGGGCTTAATATTTCGTCTTTTCCAAAATTATATAGTCTAAACAAAATAGTAATGTGCCGAAATGAATTATAAATAGAAACATGACAAAAATTAAGTAGGCCTATCTATTGGTACGGTATGTAAAAATGTAAAAAAAGTCCAAAATACTGTAGGCCTACCTGTTCTACACCGGTAGGGCTAGTTTATTTTATAAAATTGTGGAGTATTGTGGATTGTCTCAAAGTCAACAATTGAAATTTATAATATAGGCCCTAGTAGCCCTAGTTCCTATAGGTCCTACCTTATAAATTGCAATTGTTCAAACAAATAAATAAACATTGTGTTTTTGGTCTCCACACAGTTCTTTATTTGAAATTTGAATTTAGGCCTATTGTATTGCAGTAGGCCTAATATTTCTACTTTTTTAAAAGAGAAGACAAGGCCTAGGCCAAACAATATATGATGAAATGAATAAAAAATAGAAACATGACAAAAATTAAGTAGGCCTAGCGCCTCAATTGACCTACCTGTCTGTTTTGATGGCTGATGTGTGACAATATGAAGATCTCAATTGACTAATCTATCTTGGCCCTGCACTGCACCCTGGGCTATAGTTTGTTGTAGGCCTCCGGGTTTTTTAGAGGGAGCAAGGCCCCCCGAGCCCTCCTGGATACGCCACTGGGACTGGTATCCATTTACACACATCACAACAAGAAGGAGTAAACTAATGTGGGACTGAAACAAAACTACTGTGCACAAAAAAAATTGTGTTTGTCTGTTCAATTTGCAGACGGACGGCTAGCTAAAGTATTTAGCAAAAAAGTATCAAAGTACTTAAATGTAAACAAAGAATATCACCTTTTGTAATTTGTTATGGAATTACAATAATTATTATTATTTTATTAGTAAGAAATGAATGAAAATACATGAAGATACCAACCCTATTTATCACCATTTGTTGTCACGTGTCAAATTGGAAGTTTTTACGTTTTGACTGCTGAACTTCCTAAATATTTATCCAAATAAAGGCCCCGTATCTTGCTCGTTCTCACTCCTCAGGCCCGTAAAAACGTAGGCCTACATGGCACTGGCGGCAGGCGCGTAGGAACGTTTTGAAAGTTGGGGGGGGGGGGGGGGGCGGCAAATCCATTGGAAGATTTTGTTGACGGCAGCTGGGGATTGGGGCGAAGCCCCAGCCGCCGAAGGCCCTTGAAAAAATGTCACCAAACTACAGTTATTTCGTCATGTTTTAACTGCTTTCGGACTCTGTAAACGATGTTTTACTGCAACTATCTACGATCTAAAAACTCGAAAAATTAACGTGAAGTGGCCCATTTTAGTAAATTACAACCTAATTTTTGATGTAATGACCGAATGACGAAGCATACAGGCAAAGGCAAACATATTCGTTTTACCAAGGTGACTGTCGAATTGTATAATTGTAAGTGCATATTTACTACACTAGGCCTATAGGAAGCTTCACAAACGCTTTTTTTGCGCGTTGATGGATGAGCTTTTTTGTAAGGTTTAAGTTTGCGTGGGATGTCTTTAATTTTGCAAGTGCTTCTTGAACACATTGTTGGTGATTGTTGTCAAGTTTCTATTGTTAGGCTACTTGTTAATTGTTATTATGTACCTCAAAAAACTTATATTAAATCCTTTATTTCTGTGGATTCTGGCTAACTTTTTCAACTTTTTCTTTCAAAAGGTACCTACTACATCACCATAACCTTAATGTCCATGTGAAACATGAACGTTGTAGCCCCACTCGTTTGGTCAGAATCGGCCCAAATGTCACGAAAATATCGCACTAAAAATGGAAAAAAATATTATTTATTTACCTCTAACAACAGGTATCAAAACCCACAAGTGTTAGGTATAACTAAAACTAAACAATTAAAAAATGTACTATTCAAAACAATACAATTACGTTACATAATATATACTACCTAATCATTAAATATCTATATGAACAAGTACTATAAAATTAAAATGTTACAACAAAAATACAAACAAGAAAAAATTGAAAAACAAAATAATATTTTAAAAACGGCTAAAAGCCCTAGATTAAAAAAAAAATCGTAAAAGTACGATATTCATTCGATTGTACCCAAAAACGTGGCAGGTCTAAGTTCAGAGATTTTGAAGGTCCCCTCCAATTTTCATCAAGATCGCATGCGTTTGCCCGGTAGAGAACGAACAAACAGTCAAAAAATAAAACACCCGAGCTAAATTTTTTGGGGGTCAGTGAAATTGAAGTCTACGCTTCGCTCATCCAATAAATTCTGGGATTGATATTTAAACCACGTAAGTTTTGCCCCCCTGCCACCCTGGTTCCTACGCCACTGACTGGCGGCAAACCTGAGTCTGACTGACAGCCTACAAAATGAAGTTTGGCCCAGGCTTTTATAATGTTTCTGCAAACAACGCTTTCACACTCGTTTCTGTGTAGTAATGAACTCTTTTCGAATTGGCCCAGCTCATTGGACCAAATCGATTTTAGGCTACTCCAGTGCGTTCGGTCACAGAGTCACAGTTTATTGAGCCATTGCGTCTGAGTGGATCGACCATCCTACAAGAGATGATCCTACTTCCTACATTAAATAGATTGTTCAAAGGAAATTGTGGCTGGAAATATACCTACTAGACAGAAGAAAGTGCTTGATTTGATTGATTTGACAGGAATACAACATTTCATTTCACTAACTCGATCCTTTTTTAAACATAACGCCAGACGGCCTGGTCCTCATAGTTTTTGGTCTAAAAAATCGAGTCATTTACGAAAATGGGCATTACCTTTTGGAGTAGGCCCTATGCACAGAAAAAATAATCTTTATGGATTTAAAAACGTAGACGTAGTTAGGAAGTGCGAACATAAATTTTTGACTAACATCGTGGGTTCTGTGTTCTCATGCAATTTGGTTGTTATCTTGAACTTCGTCCAGTCGTAGGCGGAGGCCTACACAACATTATAGACCTCACCTATTGGCTACTATCATATTATTATATAGGCCTACCCAGTTAATTTCCACGATTATATTTTATACATAGGCCTAATGTAGTTTGCATTTCCTTCAAAATAATCAATAAGACTTTGTAATAAGTTAATAACCTTGTAGATAACTAGGCCTATACCAATGGTGTGGACCGGACACGGGTGACGGTGGACTTCCTGGACTGTGGACCGTAGGACTTTACTATACTTAACTATACTTTATAGATGTGATGTGACTCATTCTGAATTTATGTTTCCCCACAAAATTCCATACTTGAATGAATAAACAGCCTTTTTCAATTTTTATCGGGGTGTGGGGGACTTTTTATTTCTGTCATGTTTGTTACATGTCTTGTAGTACCTGTAGGCCTCTACAATGAAAATTATATTACGAGGTACGGTTTTGATTAATTGGTAAATAAAAATATGAATGCCATTTATGTTTTTCTCTTTCGTTACACTTCATTATTTCCGTCTGAGTCTGAGTAGGATTTCGGATCTTTAAATTCTGCGTTTTATCTTTTGAGTAGGTCGTAGGCCAAGGCCTACCTATGTGACTGCTTGTAGTATTTTATGTTTTGTAAAAAACTAAAAATGTCTCGTTTGAAATCCACACTATTTTTTATAAGCCTGCTAGATTTCTCAACTTGTTATTAATGATATGCATTTGGTTGGGACTTGGGTCCCTGGGGCTGGCTGGCATGGGGACAGGCACGGCATGGCGGATCGTTGGACCTGAGTCCTGACTATCCATCTCGTTAGGCCTATGCATCCAGTAGAACAATCCGTCATAACTGTCAGCTGACAAACGAGACTACGTCTCTAATGGAGAAATTACCGTTTTTCAGCTAAACAAACATGTTGTATTATTATTAATATTGTTCTTTGGAATGAGTGCGTCTAGTTGCGGGCTGAACCTTCTCATGTCCTCGTACAGCAAACAACTTGTAGCCTCAGAGGTGGTTTTATGCAACACTAGGTTTCGAAGTTGCAAAACTTTGTGCGACGAGGGCTGTGTGTTGATTTACTGTACCCTGCAGAAGTTGAGATCGTTGGGAAGCGTAGCTTACCTCCTTATTGGCTAGGCCTCTCGTGAGTTGGAGAAGGATCATATTGTGCTTAGCTGTAAGATTTGTACTTTCGTAACTGCTCAAATGAATAGCTTGAATTCTGGACGTAATATCGACAAATCCATAGTTCGACGATAACATTTTTAATCTAAATACACTAAAAGAGCCGTTTCAATGCATCCCCGAGATCAATCTTCGAAGGAGAGTCTTTATTTCACTCAAGATTTAATTTTCCTGAGTCAGGCCCTAGATGGCTGGATTATCCACAAAGTAAAGATTTACATACGGGTTTTTCCCAAATACCTTGGCAAAGGCAATAATAAAAAATATCGGAAACATGGCCCTGTGGACAGCGAACGTCGCAAATTTTAAATTAAAAAAAATGTGCATTGTGGGTTCCTACTATGCACGTGCTCGCTTATCAACGCGTCCAACTGAGCGTTTCCTAGTTATTAATATTGTTCGTTGGAATGAGTGCGTCTAGTTGCGGGCTGAACCTTCTCATGTCCTCGTACAGCAAACAACTTGTAGCCTCAGAGGTGGTTTAGTAGCAAACAGCTAGGTATTCGAAGTATGCAACAACTTTGTGGCGCCTAGGGCTGTGTTGTTTGTTACTGACCCTGGCATTGGAAGTGAGGATCGTTGGCGTAGCGTAGCTTTACCTCCTTATTAGGCCTAGGCCTACTCCGTGAGTTGGTGGAGGATCATATTTTGTTATTGGAGCTTAGCTGTAGGATTGTACTTTCGTACATGCTTCATGATAATAGCTGAATTCTGGACGTAATATCGACAAATCCATTATTCGACGATAACATTTTTAGATCTAAAATAGGCCTACATAAAAGTGTCCGTTTTCAAGGGGCATCCATATATCGCATCCATCCCCTTACACTGGTTGAATAGGATGAACGGGAAGTCTTTGAGGGGCGGCTCACACACACACTCTGCACTATGTGATTCTGATCATCAAGCTGCGAGCCATTGCTGCAGGCGGACCTTTTATTAGGTTACTTTTGAGTTTCCCCCTCTCGCTTGCTTGTGTCGCGGAAACATTTCAAAACCGACGCTTCAATTCAGAGAAAGAGAGAGAGAGAGAGAGAGAGAGAGAGAGAGCTCTATAAAAATAGTTTTTAAAAGAATCCAAAATCGGATGGACTCTAATGTAGATGTAGATTGTAGACTAGACTGGACCGTTATAAAATTAATTGAAGTCGTTGAAAGCACCCGAAATAACTTTTAGTTTATTTTCTTTGTAAAAAACGTATCCCTATGCCTACATGGAACAGTCCCATTGTTGTAATTAATAAACCTAGGCCTATATGTTCTAATAATCTCAACATCAATATACACGTACTACGTAGACTTGTCGGGCTGCGGCCCAAACTTTTAATTTCAATTTCTTTATGGCCTCTACCAGTGGCTTATCTGGGGGGGGGGGGGGGGTTACAATCACCCCCCAGAAATCACAGCTTTAATATTATATTCCGCTATCTGGAAATCATCTAGTAGGCCTATTTACTCTTTTTCTCGTTCAGCAAAGCCCCTGAACTTCTTCTAAAACACTTAAAAACTTAAAAACCGCATCAAAAATACGTATTTTTTAAAAATAGTCTCGCATCCCCCACTCCCCGCATTGAGTGTGGGATCTATGGTGTACGATTGAATATAAATAAACAACAATAACAATTCGAGTGAGACAATGAGTGGTGACGAAGGACGATAACAAAAGAAACATGCCTTATGTGGGATTCGAACTCACGTCCTCGTAGATCCACACGCTTCGTACCAGCGCCCTAGTGGTATGTGCCACCGCGGAAACGTAAACCTTCGTATGCCCGAAAGAAAACTCTTGAGAACTGGAAACGAACTCGCTACCTCCTACAATCACATTCCCTGCTCAGTATGGACGTAGAATGAAATATATGTTGCACTTGCAATCACTTTCACTTGCCATAAATTTAATGCTAGGTACATTCCACGTACAATTGACTTTTGAACACTGTTATTGCTTTACCGCATGTTGGTTACGTGGAAAACAAAAGCCATTACAATTACATGTGTCATTCGTAACGAAGGTACCACCACGTGCCATGTTGATTCGCCGGTTTGCCGGCCGATCCTAGTTACAAAACAATACACTTGTTATTGAAGGAATGACGTCAGTCGCTAAACTATTTGCATAAACAGCTTTTTTCAAACACCTTTGAGATCAATCACATTTACATGCGTGGCAAGAGCGACCTGTTCAGAATCTAGCAACAAGCGTTGCTGTTTTGACTATTTTATATTGACTCCACTGAAATATAATACTTTCTCAGTCCCATTCATATGTTTCTCTGCGGAAGATAAAAGCTTTTCAATGAATGTGAATGTTCGGTTACCAGGATGACTGAGAAGGTGTGGATGGATGGCATATTGGAATAATGCAAAAATAATTCCTTACTGACATCTTGAATTTCCTTGAAAGTATAAACAAATGCATTGAAGATGTAGGCCCTAGAATATTAAAATTTTGCACGTTTTTTTTTAGCGTCCCATCAGTCAGGTAGTTCATGCTTTTGTTGTTTACTTATTTTTGGTTTTGCTTAGCTATCACATTAATATTGTCATAGCCATCAGTGTTCAGTTCCATCAATACTAGTAAGTAGTCTAATAATGTAGGGCATAAGTACCATACCTAGCATTTACTATAGTACGCACTTTTGCTGATTTTTTACACTGTTGGTATAAAAACTTTTCAATCGCAAATTGTGAGGGAGCAAAAGACGAGTTGCTTTTTCGCTCCTCAGCATGCCCGACCGGACACGTGCAATTAAAAAGAAACGAGTCTTGACTCTTGAATTCCATCCCAGCTCCAAAACCAAATACTGCACTTTGTTGAAACAAAACGTCAAGTTTCAATTACAAAACAATCGAATCGCCTTCGTTATTATCAACATCCATCAATTGACATTCTTCTCACAACGCTGGAATCCGGTCTTGCTGTTGCATTTAGACATGATTTTCAAGTTCGTGTTCGTGTTGAGGGTCTTGACACTATGTATTGTAAACAATGACCCCTTGGGGGGGGGTAAAATTAAGACACTTTGAACCAACTACAGCATACAATTCCGAAGTTGTACCGACTTCCGTTTGTTGTAAGGTTGCAAGGTCGTGCATTTATTATTACTAGTGTTCATGTCAGTCAAGCCAAGACGCAATGTTTACACATAAAACTAAAAGCACGTGGGAAATATGAAACCTCTCTCTCTACTTCTCTTGTGTTATTATTTCTCCGCCCTATTGTTGAATAATGTAGATAGGCCTAACTAACCACACATCGTTGAGTCAATGCTGGTGTTTCATCATCAAACAGCCGTTATTTTTGCGCTGTGTGTGTACAGGAAATCACTCTACTCAGGAATGCATAATGAACATGCGGACTGATATGAATGGAGCCGGCGTGGTAGTAGTATACGTGGAACGTGGGTAGCGTATGTATTTATTATAAACACACAGAGAGGCGGAGTGCGCGCACTTGTCTAACCCAAAGTAAATAATGCTGATGTGAATGTAATGTGATTTGAGTATTTGGAAGCCAGTTTTTCTTTTCGAGTTCGACGTGTTGTGTGTGTTTGGTGTTTGCTCAACTGAGCATTGAGCTACGAACTAATGGGCTATTATTGGTATTAGATGAACATTGGCTGTGTCTGTGAATGCTGTGATATCCAGCTAAGTTACCAAATAAACGGATCGAGTGTATTCTAGTCTAGGCCTACTCAAGTGATGGTGAAAACATTTTCGTTAGATGTAATATGTGGGAAAGGTTTTTCAGTTTAAATTCTATTAATTGGTTTTTAATTCTGGTTCTTCTCACTGCTTTTTTTTTGCAAATAAAAACTGAATTTTATGATGCCGCAAATTATTCCACCCCACCCCAATATCTCCTTATTATCGCGGTTTTGTGTTTATATTTCATAGCGAGCAAGACCGTCCGACTGTCCTACAAATACCATACAATATGCGGTAAGCCTAGGGTGACTAAGGCTAAATTTGTATATAATCAATTAACATTGTCATAAATTAAGCGTTTAATTATACGAACTGCTTAGGCCTACAAATAAGTAGTAACAAGACTGCCCACATTTTGTTTTCTATCTATTAAATGGATACCACTTGCTGTAGGGTCAACGCACGCTTTTTTGTATCTGTTGGTGTATTTTTGTTGAAAACGGCTAAAGTTCACGAATAATTTGCATGGTTTAGCACGGCTTTGAGTGCGTGCCTTGATTTTTGATCACATCCGTCCATATTAGTTCCACTCGACCACCTCCCGAGTCTAATTGTGAGACACGCAAACATTTTCTCGATCCACCTAACCCTCTCAGTATGTGTTGAGTCGTGTACTCATGTCCATCATGCACCACATCACATACATTATAATCGACTACCTTGCCAAAAGCGTGAGTATGCACACTCGAGCGCGTACTCGCGCGTGTCTATTTCAATGCCTCCTCTTGCTGCGGTGACTCACGCGGACGAATGTTATCGAGTGATACCTACGCCAACCTACCTGGCAGCGGTGAGAAGCGCGCCCGCCTAGGGATTCCCGTGATTTCTTCGTGAGTCACGTCACGTCTTGGGGATTCACAAACGAAACGCAGAGTTTCTTCGTTGGAATCAGTCCAAGCCCACTTTATGGTATCGTATCGTTTAGGACCTACCTAGTCTACCTACTATTCTAGTTTTATGCTTATGATAATTATTATTAATTAGGCCTAATTTAGCAAATAGAATTACATTTTACACACGAAACATTTTGAAATGCAATACGTACCCAGGCTACACAAAAAAGTACCGTATTTTAAAATTTGCTATTAGTTTCAACTTTCAACAAAAGCAAGGCAGTTAGGCTGTTTTTAAATTATAATAAGTAGGCCTACTTGTTTTCAAACACCAAGGACCAGGCTTCAGTTTCTGTATGGGCTAGGATTAAACTTCGAAATAACCTGTGATTTTTAGCTGTCATATTAAAGAGTATGCCTAGGTAAAAGATACAGGCCCTACCCTAAGCCGTTTGTAGGATTGAGAGCGAACGAACAGAGGCAGATAGAAAAAAACTATATGTGGGAAGGCTCACTCTATGGTCATGATTTATACGTTCAATTGCGGAACGGTACAATATTGAACTTTATTGCACCAAGTATGCAATTGCAATGACACTGCACCATGCAACCATTGAGTATATAACCATCCTTAGCTAGAGACTTGACGCCCATGTTAAATATTGTACCAACAATTTCTGTCTCACTCATCGAGTTTCAACTCTGCACTGCTACGAGCGCTACGAGCGCCACAAGAGTTTTGCGAGCTCGTGGCCGCGCATGAAGTTAGTAAGTGCACCATAGAGGTCGCCCCACAATTTCACGACGCATCCCCCACTCGACGGTCCAGATCGTAACTACGTAGTGCGCCCGCCGGAAGTGTGTCAACTCCACGAACTATCTCGAAAATTATTGCGCGCCTATTTAAAATATACATTTGGGCAATAAATTTTCGTTGGTCCATTGTAGAATGATTGTAATATTACAAACAGACTTTGCGAATAGTTATCATGGAAATCTTTACAATACTATAGACGCAATAGTATTTAATACAGTAATTTTTATGGTTGTTAAATTTGAAGTCTTCATTACGCTCATTCCATTCATATGTTTTGTTTATTATATAATTATTATTTTTCCTTTTTGACAACGGGACGGGTGTCCCTCAAAGTGCAATACAATCAAGTGTTTAGAATATGATCTTAATAAACATGTTTTTTTAGGGCGCGGAAGTGGTTTACTTTAGCAACAAATAAAATACATACATGCCTAAAACCAAATTGTATTTCTACGATGTCACTTCTAAATGGATAGACATAAATAATAAATTTTCAATATCTACAACAAATACGCCGATTATAGTTAATTCCATAACGCAGAAAAAAAATAGTATGCAAGCTTGGCTGCACAAATGGCAGCACAGTGCAGCAAAGATTGTCCTCTCTTTGTAAATCAGTTTTTTAACGGAATGGATAGACGTTAAATAATAAAAATAAATTTAAGTCGTGCCTGTGTGTAAATTTATCTGGAAGCTGCTCCACATACTAGGATAATAATAAAGTAATTCCAAGAATCATAGACATCGTTTGCTGGTCGTTGTAACTTGTTAGCAAATGCATTACTTTGTGCTTTAAATATTTTTAGGATTCCTCTAATGCAATGTTACCTGTTCATCAAACTATCATTAGCTAGATTGTTTATAATATGCACACGAAACGAACAACATGCAACAAACAAATAAACTGGATAATTTTAGCTATTGTGTTACATCAGTTTTCAGGATAATGTACGCGCACCTTGTATTTGAGTTAAAATGTACAATACAAATACCTTGTTTGGGTATTTTCTTCTCGTTGTTGCTTCGAAGCAATCAAGAACATCTTTCATATTTTAACATATTATTATGCAGAGATTACAAGTCAACAATCAATAATTCTAGGAATCAAATTGTGACAATGAAACATCGTTTTTTTTAGATTTGATATTGTGAAAATTACAATTACAGCTTAATCTGTTTTGTCGTTCGGCCGTATGGGACTGAACAGACGAGACTATTTTTTACAAACCGACAAATTAATCCCGAGGAAGATGTAGGAATGTTCGATTTTGTGCTGTGAGCGTTGAGTGACTGTTGTGCATGTCTAGCCCTTATTCTCAGAAAACACTAATCTTGCCTCTGCGAAGAAGAGAATGAATTCCTTTTACCTGCGGACCAATTAAAACATGCATTGTCTAGTCTTATATACTCAATGGTCTAGTATATAGGTGGTCGAACACGTGTCTTGCAGCGTAGAGTTGTGGATGGGGGGGGGGAGGCGTTCAATTTGTGTTACGTCACTGTCCAGGTCATAACTCAAAGAATAGCTAGATAAGTAACTAGAATCGGAGTTGTAACTATAGCTGACACTGACATTAACTGAAACATAGTCACTGTTTTGCAATGTTTTGCAAACTCATCGAAACAGTGAACACCTCTCTCACCTCTCTCGAAGAATTTGTGGGGTTTTCGGAAAACGATTTTCGATTTTCATAAAAAGAAAATTGCACCACCACAATGCCTATTCTTATGCTTTTATTCCACGACAGGATGTATTTAAACCTTATCTAAGTCAAAACATCTTTCTTCCTAGCATCGAAGCATGTTTCGTTATTAGCTGGGTAATCCGGATTATTTGCGATTTACAGTTCAAACCAAACATTGTTATAAATCACTCATCATTCTTAGCCACATTACTCGCATGAGGATGCACATAGTTACATTTTAAAATTACTGTTTCAATATTTATTATACGCCCACCGGCCCTCGGTACACACACGCGATAAAACGTCGACTTCATTCTGACAATCGTAGCAATCGTGATCTATTTGCATCATGATTTATTTCCTATACTGGCATTCTTCGTCATCATGGTTAATTATGGCGTTCGTTAGAAACAATAATATACAGACGGTAATTTTTATTGGTTCGATTTACTTCTTTAAAAGCATTTACATAAGCCTTTTGTAATATAACCGTATATAACTACTAATAATAATATATTTAAAAAATGTATACATACATTTCTTCAATATCCAACTAAAACAATGCGAAACGAAATCCTTTTAAATGTAAGTCACACAATTTCCAGGGTTACGTAAGTTTGTGTATGAAAGTAACTTACTAAAAGTTTAGTTTATTGTAATTCGCTAAAAACGTGGTTGTTTGTGTGATGATTTTTATGAATATAAAAATAATAAAACTTCTAATTTTAAACAAGTTTTAAATATAAATAGATTTTTACAATTTTGGACTTTGTTAATAAGTAGATAATTGACATCATCCGTGATTTTCCTGGCTGAATAACAAAATATTGATAATCTGAGACTGAAGGGCAAAATATTTACAAAGTTGTCGCTGTCGACCGACTACTGTCGCACTAGTTAGTGAATAGTTTTTTAGTTTATACGAGGATGTGGGGAAGAAAGTCCCATGCTACTCAGAACCAAGCTACGGTAAGGGAAGGAAAAAGGGGTTCTCACATAGCGGTCTTCGACCCCCTGGTTGTGGTTTGAACCAAAATGTCAAGTACGTTAAACAAACAACGAAATTGAAAATTAATGACATTGTTCATTGATTTGCATTCAGCCTATTGGATAATTTTATATACGTGGGCTTTGTTTGGTTTGGTCCGGAGGTTAAAAAAAAAAGGGAATTTCCTTCCCTCTTTACCATATCTATAGTGCGTTTACTCGCGAGTAGAACACATTGTTCTCTTCGAGAGCGGAGTTCTTTTGTATGTCAGCTAATTGAATTCTATACAATTTCAGATACCGAGGAGCAACAAGCCCGAAGATTGAGAATAAGTTTAGACTAGATGTCATAAAAATATTTAATTCATAAATTAATAATAAGTTTATCCAATACAATCATTAACTCTTGAAATCATTATTAAAATCAAAATCAAATGCTATTACAAAAATGGATTATTTTTTGTAAGTTTTATCCACTTTGAATGAAAAAAATCGGACATCATTTACGGTTTTTAAGTATTTTATTTACATTATTTCGTATACTTAAAAACCGTAAATAAAGGCCGATTTTTTTCGTTCAAAGTGGATAAAACTTACAAAAAATTATCCTTTTTTGTAATTGCATTTTATTTTGATTTTAATAATGATTTGAAGAGTTAATATTTGTATTGGATAAACTTATTTATCATTTTATTAAATAAATATTTTTATGACATCCTAGTCTAATCCTATGGTCAATCATCGGCCGTGTTGCTCCTCGGAATCTGAAATTGTATAGTGGCCGGCACAACAGTGTGCAAAAGTGAGGTCTTTCCGAACCTGGTGAAAGACAAAACAACAAAATAATATAATTCCTTGAATTGTGATGACGATCGTTGAATGCTCGGCGAAGAATTTCCCTCCCCCCACAATTTACTGATGGATTATAGCTCGTACAAACCAGGTTTTAAAAAGCGGATAATTTGTGGTAATTTACCAAGCTCGTGAAAAAGACAATTATTTTAATTATTGATAATATGTGATCTGATAGTGATCGCGCAATGTGTGTAGCTTTTTGTAAACAACCTGTCAATATGATTCCATTGGTGGATTTAGATTTAAATGATTTGCCTACGTTAAAAACATCGTTGTTTTTGTGGTGTGAGCGTGTGGATATTTATATGTAAGTAACTTTAAAAAAATTTAAAATAAGTTTAAAAAAATAAAAAGATCTTCGTGATTTTTTCTGGCTCTTGCTAGCTGATGTTTGAAGGTGGACTTTTTCTCTTGAATATCCTTGTACGATTAGCAGAGCCATGCTCTGGACAGATTCTACCCCGGGCCCAGAAGGGTAAAGAAATTGTAAATCACAATGCAAATATTCGCGCCAGGGAAGCAGAGCATTTGAAAATATCTACTTGAATATGAAAAACGATTCCTTCCTTCGAATGACAACAAACAAAACATAAAACTCCGTCTCATACATTGTAATTGTACATCATTATAAAAAAATACCACTCAACGCCCAACTCAAATGCGCGCGCACTCGGGTGTTGATGATTTCTGCAGAACGGTTGATTGATATACAGTATGGAAATTTGCATAAAAATTTGTACATGCACTTAAATAAATTCCCGGAGTTGACCAAAATTCAGTAAATTACGGAGATTTCACGAATTTTTTAATCAAAATCAAGGAATTAATTTAGGAATACGCGTAATGTATCTCATGGACTGATTCTTATCAACGCTAGTGAGAAATATGATAACAAAGTTGTTAACCGTTTACCGAAAAAAATTGAAACTAGAAAGGCCTTAAAACATTTTAAATGTAAAATTACACATAGATGTGATAGTGATATGTCCGTCAATATGACGAATGAAAGGATTAATTTGAACTTTGAAATACATAGTTTCACTTGATTTAGTTTATTTGCGCAATATTGTAACAAATTCAGTTTTGTTATGTAAAATGAATGTTCATTTGTGCCCTCGCTATGCCCAGTCGATGCTAACACGCTATTTGATGAGTTTTTTTAAATATCCTTAACAATGTTGTGTTTTAGCTGCTTTATGGAAAGACGGCTCTGGTTCACTTGCCAAATTAGATTGTTACTTTATAAAAATATTACCTCCTGTATATACTTCCTCATAATATACTTCCTTATATAAGGATGACCTATACCTACAATAATAGCATTTAGCCTCAAAATAACTTCATAATAATAGTTATAATGACAGTTTAGACAAACAAACTTTTAGAAATTTCAAATAAAAATAGATAACGTTTTATGTTTATTTTATATTGTTTATTTTTTTGCTTATGTTACGATGCTCATAGGCCTGCTTATGACATCACAAATGTAATTTAACAGCTGCAAATAAAATACAATACAATACAATACAATACAATACAATATAATATGATAATATCTATCATTATATTTTACACTAGAAAACAAATTATCTGTATGGAATTTAATATTAATCACGAAACCTAAAAACGAAATGCTGATAATGAAATACACAGAATTCATGCAACGGCCGATTCCTGGACCTGCTCACAGTTTGACTTGCTAGTTGTGCAAAACAAATCCGTCCCTGAAGAAGATCAATAATAATTGTCTACAAAAATATTTTTATTATTTACTACAATTCAGAAATTAAAAAGTCCGCCCCAACAGGGAATCGAACCATGGATATTGTCACAATGAGTAAGAAGATACAAACAATATCAATTACAATGTTGCTGCTGGCCCAAAACCACCAAGTAGAAGGTTGACATAATATTGATCTCCTCATACTCTAATGATTTTCACGTGATAATTTGACAAAAAAACGTGACAGGTTCAGAGATTTCGAAGGTCCCTTCCAATTTTCATCAAGATCGCATATGCCGTTTGCCCGGTAGAGCGCGAACAAACAGACAAAAAAAAACAAAACATCAGAGCTAATTTTTTTGGGGGGGTCAGTGAAATGTAAGTCTTCGCTTAGCTCATCCAATAAACAATCTAATTATTGGATGAGCGTAACGAGCGTAGCGAGCGCAGCGAAGATTCCATTTCACTACACTGGAGAAAAAAATCCGTAATGTTTTTTTTCTTTTTTTCGTATTTTTTGTCTGTTTGTTAGCACGATTCCGGCTAAACCGATACTCCGATTGCGATGAAATTTTATGGAGGCATTCGAAATTTCTGAACTCAGAACTGCCACGTTTTTGAGCACAATCGGAAAATTATTTCTCATGAAAATCGCAGCTTTACGATTTTTTTCGTTTTTTTTTAAAAAATTCTTTGACTTATAACACCTCCATGCTTTGTCCGATTGTAATGATTTTTTCACAGAACCTTAATTTCATGAATTGATATACATTGGTGTGAAATTTGAGCGTAATCGTAAAATACTAGTTTAGAAATTAGTTGGACTTTTCTATGAAGTATGACCTATCTCGGACCTTGGCTTACTATTGTCCCAGTACCTGAGCGAGACCCTTCCTTTAATTACTTCCGCTCGGGCTTGTGATCAATGGATAATCCCTGGAAAATATCCGTAACTAAAATATTGATGTGTTCAATAAAATCACACTTTTAATTAACTATATTTTTATAAAGTTCTTACTTGAAATGTTGGTTAGATGACAGATAGTGCATTGACGAATCTACCACATTTTTTATTTTTCTTGTAGCTCTATTTTGAGTGATATTGTTGATTGAATAAAAGTGGGTCAAAATTTAGTTACAAGAAAAACAAAAAAGTGGATTCGTAAATTCACTATAAGTCAGTTAAACTCAATTTCAAGTAAGAATTTTGTAAAAATAAAGTTTATAAAAAGATATTACCTCCTGAAACTAGAGGCGAGCTCTAACGTGAGAGGGGGGGGGCTATTGTCGATCACAATAAATACCATGCAATTGCAGTTCATCTGTTTA
This sequence comes from Sweltsa coloradensis, assembly GCA_024449915.1. NCBI lineage: Eukaryota > Metazoa > Arthropoda > Insecta > Plecoptera > Chloroperlidae > Sweltsa > Sweltsa coloradensis. The sequence continues at coordinate 19,254 of JAMZAV010004497.1, forward strand.
TTTAATATAAAACATGTTTTTATTGGTATATAAAATATAAATATTGTCAGTACAATTAATGCATCGAAACGAAGCTCGAATAGATATTCAAAGCAGTGTTCAATCAAATGGGTATTCATTTACCGGCTACACTAAAAGAAAAATGAGGCTAACTTATTATGAATTTACAAAGAAACAGAACAATTATTATTTCGAATACTGTATCCACTAAAAAATCTAAACTTGGTAATTTTCGAGCTAGGTCTCATTGGCCAAATCTCCCATAAGAAAAGTATAACATTGGTATACGATACGATACGATATAAGTATGTTTGGTAAATATAGGCGGTAATTTTGGTGGTAAAAGTCCGTAAAACATAATTTTGATCAATTAGTCGTTCAAATAATAATTGTCAAGATTTATCAGCACACGTTAAACACGGCTTTTCTACATTTTCATATTATTATTATTCCACGGAACTAATAAAGATCGGAATGCGGGCTCACGCCAGTTTTCTGTTATGAAATGGTCACTTTCGATATTTATCTCTGCCGAGTTTTAAGTCTCGCTTTTCAAAAACACGAAACTTTACAAACCGATGCTATGATTAATTCCTGGAATCTCTGAATTCTATCTGGGAAGCCCTGTTATAAAACACTTGTAGAAGTAATTAGACGAGTGACCGAAGCGCATGAGGATTCAATAATTCAGAAAATCGGCACTTCCGTGATTGTGTGTGAGTGTGGTGTCTTCTATGAAAATCAGTTGAATCGCTGAATAGATTGTGCTGGAAATTTTAAACAGATATCCGGTGCGAGTTAACTGAGAACTGTTAAAAAATCAGCTAGAATCCATTGCGATATAAATCTACAAGAAATGATAAATTGAAAAATAGTCTGCAAATGAATAGAACAATGGTTTTGCTTTTGAAAAAAACAAGGCCTCCTAGATGCTAGGAGGCATTGGAAAAAACATCTGATATTTGTTATGCAGTGATCGAATCTTGCCGCTCAAGGTACCACCAAATTCCACTCGGAAATTAAATAAACCCTGCAATTTTTACACGTATTTCGTACTGGCTATGTTTTCCATAGTATTGACACATGACTGATTGTATGCATTTCAAAAAATGTTTTATACTTTTTTAAATTCAATCCAGAAATTACAAAATGTTTCCCGACCGGGGGTTTGAACCAAGCATGTGTTGAGATCCCGGGAATATTCGCATTCAAGTAGCATTGCTATTGCTTAGAAAATTACCCATTTCATTAAAATGCAACTTTACATCTGTATTGAGATAGCAAAATACTTCTTCATTCTTTACTTAAAAAATACTTGCCGATCAAGCACTCTATACAATTAAATTTTGTTGTTTCGCTAGGGATTTGGTGTATTGAAAAATGGAAAAATTGAGAAAAAAGCGTTTTCCCCGTTTTTTTCCAGACAGTCGGAAAATTTGAACAATAATCCCAAATTTTAACCACTTATTCAATTACATTATAGCCTACAGAAAGTTTTGATTGAAAAAAAGTAGCATTATTGTAATTTTCATTATTAATTAATCTACACATTTAGATTCCTAGAATTGATTGCTGACTTGAAATCTCTGCATAATAAGTTAAAATATGAAAGGTGTTCTTGATTTCTTCGAAGCCTCAACGAGAAGAAAAGTATTTTTATTGTACATTTAGTTTGTAAAAAATATATCAGTAAAACGCGGTGCGTGTACATCATCCTTAACACTGATGTAATACAATAGCTAAATTATCCAGTTTATTTGTTTGTTGCGTGTTTGCTCCTTTTGTGTTTTTATTACTATATTACTATTGTTTATCCTGGTATGTGGAGCTTCCACACACACACACACACACAGGCGCGAATCCACCGTTTTAATATTTGCCTGCACTTCAAGCTCTGCGCATTTGTTGTAGATATGAAACATTTATTTATTTATTTATTTATCGTCTATCCCATTTAGAAGTAGCATCATAGAAATACAATTTGGTTTTAGGCATGTATGTATTTTATTTGTTGCTAAAGTAAACAACTTCCGCGCCCTTAAAAACATGTTTATTACTTGTAACAAAACATATGAATGGAATGAGCGTAATGAAGACTTCAAATTTAACAACCATAAAAATCACTGTATTTAATACTATTACGTCTACAGTATTGTAAAGTTTTCCATTGATGACTATTTCGCAAGTCTGCTTTGTAATATCTACAATGGACCAACGAAATTTATTTGCCCAAATGTATATTATTTTAAATAGGTGCGCAATAATTTTCGAGATAGTTCGTGGAGTTGACACACTTCCGGCCGGGCGCATCTACGTAGTTACGATCTGGACCGTCGAGTGGGGGATGCGTCGTTGAAATTGTGGGGCGACCTCTATGGGTGCACTTACTAACTTCATGCGTGGCCACGAGCTCGCGAAACTCTTGTGGCGCTCGTAGCGCTCGTAGCAGTGCAGAGTTGAACTCGATGAGTGAGACAGAAATTGTTGGTACAATATTTAACATGGGCGTGACGTCTCTAGCTAAGGTTCCATACTCAAAGATGCAACTAGGAAATCACGCGGACCTTTTTGTTGTTCCTTGATTGTCTGTGGTTTGCGACACAATGTAGGCTTGTAGCTATCTCCGTCCGTGAGACAGAATGCATAACAATCTTTGCCGACAAACGTGGATTTGGACTAAGGAGGCTTCCGTTCCGTCTCTAGTTTTTCCTGATGGGGTGTGTCTTCTCTTATCTTCACAGTAGGCTAGCATTATGCACATACAAATACATTGTAAGCATCCTTTACTTGACCGGTTGACCCATAACTTCATATGCAGCTCGAATCTCAACACAAATGTGTTGCGCATCAGACGTATGAAACTTTACAAAGTTGTCAATAAAGCATACATGGACAGCACTGCGGTCATAGATTTTTAAAATTTTGTCTTAATCAACCAGAAAAAATCACGAATATAGTACATTTAGGAGTTTTTAACATCAAAATTCGTGAAAACTAATTTATTTTTTATAAATTATTTTAAAACAAAATTTGGAAATGTGTTACTGCAGAGCCCTATATTTCCACAGTCGTGACGTATGTTCAAGATTTCTAAACACCTGTGGTGTCAAGACGGCCGAACGAACAGCAATTTGCATTTTGCATTTGCAATTTGCAAAAACAAAAAAAAAATAACAACAAGGGTAGGCTAAGTTCCGAAAAATTCCGAATCCGAAAGAATATAGTTGAAAATTTAAAAAAATCTTATCTGAATGAGTAAGGACTACGTCTCAAATCTCAATGCCTGCAAAATCGGACTTATTAGGTTTTATATTTTAGAAATTAAAATCCTGTAAAAAATCATTCCTCAATCATGTCATACGATGCATTTGAGTTTTTTTTTAGTACAACGATCCAATGTTATCACAAAATGGTAAGTTTTTAAGTAACTAGTTACGAAATTGCATGGTCCATAGGCTAACGAAATCGTTTCTATAATAGTGCTCTAAGAGTACTAAAAGTACCTCGTATGTTAATTTCGTTAGTGGGACCCGGTGTCACGCCACTGTTAAACTACCAGCAGCGGTCGCTCTATTCATGCTGGTTGTAAAGCCTACCTGTTGCGAGCGTACGATATCGTTTTGTTGACACTTACACTGAATTTGATTGAATTAATTAGAGTAGCGTTGACGTCATAGCGCTCGAGTAGGAGACACGTGTAGCAAACACGTCAATCTAAGCCGTTAGTCCTACGTCAAGCAATATGCATAACACAATTATGTGGCAAGAAAATGTTAGCACCTGCAATAAAATCGAACAATTAACTTCGAAACATAAAGCATGAATGATGATGCAAGCAATGCGTGTTTGCCAAGGCCTGTCCTTACGAATCATAGCCGATGCAATTTGGTCTTTAGATAAGAGCGCGTGGAGATGGAAGGATTTTAATGTAATAGCAGGCAGGAATTTGTTGTGAATTGCTCCCTCCTGGTAAGGTGACAGTTTGCCCAGTTTTGGTCGTCTTTAGTATTAGCGGTATTAGGCTATATTTCAGTGGCAGACAGTAACAACCGATGCCGGAAGGTGTAATAATTAGACACGTCTCAGAAGAAAAACGTGAACATTGAAGAGCCCAGATAAAATGCAAGGGCTGCTTAATTTTCATGAAATTAGGATAATGTGAGAAGAGTTTTGATTTGACTTATATCTGATTTGAATCGACCTGTGCTGTGTAAAGTGGCTGAGGCTATACATGAGGGAGTTCCCAGGTTAGTTATTGAAGTTACCGAAGTTGAAGATTTACTGGCCTTTCAACTTTTTTGCGCTACTATATTAAAAATTCATATTTTGTATATTTTGAGTTGCTACAAAACGCTTCTATAGCACGGTATTAGATATTTTGTAAAGAATAATCCTTGTAATAAATTCCGCGAGCGCCAATCACTACGGCAGCGTACAGTTCAAAGCGGGTAAGTGCAGAATACAGATCTTGAGGATTTTAATGAAAGAGTTATACAGAAAAGGGGCTCACAAACTTTGTTCTTCGACCGTCTTAGAAAAGTCTGTTTTTATCTAACGTTCGTATCGCTCTCATGCCCTTTGAGTTTGACGCCATTATAACCCCGTTCAATTCATCACCCACATAGCCATTTTGCCTTCGCTTTCTCCATTCCTGGAAGTGGAAATAAAATTGAAGCATTAGGACGTATTTATATAAAAAAAGCTTTGACGAATTTCCAACTGGAGAACGAGGGTAGGATAGGATAGGAAGAATTTGGGTTTGGAGTTTGGACGTAGGCCTGCGTTTTTTTAACGGCCGCGTTTTTGACTACTCAAAAGTTTACATCATTATGCAAATACATTAATGGAAATTAATTGCATATACAGTATTTGGATATTATTAATAACACTACGGTGGGGCGTTCGCCTCCCAAATTTGGCCAGAGTGGGGCGAGGAGGGGCACAATTTTATGGAAAAAGATTATGTACACTGACAATAAAACTGACACAATTTTATGGCAAAATATTTTGAAAACTAACAATAAAACTGGCACAATTTTATGGCAGATTGACAAATCTTTACAATTTTTGGATGAGCGAAGCGAAGACTTCAATTTCCCCTCAAAAAATTTAGCTCCAATGTTTTTTTTTTGTCTGTTCGCTCTCTACCGGGCAAACGGCATATGCGATCTTTATGAAAATTTGAAGGGACCTTCAAAATCTCTGAACTTAGACTTACCACGTTTTTGGTACAATCGAAGAAATATTTCTCATGAATATTGTACTTTTACGATTTTTTTCGATTTTAAGTGCGATATTTTCGTGACATTTGGGCCGATTCTGACCAAACGGGTGGGGCTACAACGTTCATATTTTACATGTACATTAAGGGTTATGGTGATGTATTGCTTTTTGAAAGAAAAGGTTGGAAAAGTTAGCCAGAATCCATAGAAAAAAGGTTTTAACGCGGGTTTTAATGTTTTTTTAGGTTTATAATAACAATAAACAAGTAACAATAGAAACTTGACAACAATCACCTACAATGCATTCAAAAAGCACTTGCAAAGGAAAAGTGGTCCTACGCAAACTAAAAACTTACAAAAAAGCTCATCCATCTACGCGGTAAATCAACGAAACCACGCTAAAACCTCGTAAAATACCACCAAAATTTCTAGTGCTCCCCATGCGCCTTAGACCCGCACTATCAGCTATAGCTGGCATGGGGTCATCAAGTCCAGACCCCCCCCCCCCCCCTCCATTGTACCAGGATACATACTTTTACCAAATCAATTGTTTCATGACCAATATTCGCCCCCCCCCCGAAAAAAACCGAGGGCTAGTTACGATTGCACGTAAAAGTGCATGGATGCATGAAAATCAATCCAGAAGTTAAAAAATCCATCTCAGCGGGGTGCGGGGTATCGAACCCCGGTCTCCCGATCGAGTACTGTACCCCTAAGATACCGAGACAGTTATCTGAATAGATTGGAACAGTACTGTAATGATTCTGCTGCCTTGTTAAAACTGGCCATCTAAACACGATTTGTAATTATTTACTACAATTCAGAAATTAAAAAAGTCCGCCTCAACCGGGATTCGAACGACGGGTCTCCCACATTCCAGGCAGGCGTCTTAACCACTAGACCATTAGGACGGGGTACATTTTAATCTCTGAATTGTAGTTGCATAACCTGGTACTGGAATGCGGGAGACCCGTGGTTCGAATCCCGGTTGGGGCGGACTTTTTTAATTTCTGAAATTGTAGTAAATAATAACAATTACACCTACGGGAGTGTTTCCCGACTAACCAAATCGACTTCTAACGCAGGTAATGCATCCCCCCCGCAAATACCCGCTAAAGTCCCGCCGCGTTGATGGATGAGCTTTTTTATAAGTTTTTAGTTTGCGTGGGACCACTTTTCCTTTGCAAGTGCTTTGTGAATGCATTGTAGGTGATTGTTGTCTAGTTTCTATTGTTACTTTTTAATTGTTATTATAAACCTAAAAAACAAAACTCATATTAAAATCTTTATTTTATGGATTCTGGCTAACTTTTTCAACTTTTTCTGTCAAAAAGCAATCATAACCATTACCTTAATGTACATGTAAAATATGAACGTTGTAGCCCCACCCGTTTGGTCAGAATCTGCCCAAATGTCACGAAAATATCGCACTAAAAATCGAAAAAAATCGTAAAAGTACGATATTCATGAGAAATATTTCTTCGATTGTACCCAAAAACGTAGCAAGTCTGTTCAGAGATTTCGAAGGTCCCCTGAAATTTTCATCATGATCGCGTATGCCGTTTGCCCGGTAGAGAGCGAACAAACAGACAAAAATACAAAAAAAACAAAAACAAAAAAAAACAAAACGAGCTAATTTTTTGGGGGGATCAGTGAAATTGAAGACTTCGCTTCACTCGCTACGCTCATCCAATAATACGCCTGCATCGTTGTCATGGATGCAGTTTAGAAGGGATACAACGCATATTACCGGTATTTGTATCTTATAGGGTTAGAAGTTTTCGGAACAAAATTAAATGAGCTTTCGTATGATAAGAGAATTATGACACATTCTGGCTGTTCGCTCTGTGAAGTGGACTGTTGTTCAATCGCTAGATTAGTGAAATGGGTCGCTTATAACATAACTGAATAAATAACCGTACAATAAATAATAACACTTATGAATGATAAAAGAAGATTTGCTGTATTGATGTTCCTGCTGCTACAAGAGCGACTGGTCCTAGTTACTAACATATATGCAAAATAAACAACAACACATCTTCTTAAAGTTATGTCAAGTCATTTAAAATTTGCCCAAGGTCTCTCAATTTGAAGTTCAAAATGGCATTATTGAAGAAACATAAATTTTTTCGATCTATTTTGCAAGTGTGAACCGTGAACGTAACGAAAATATGAAGTACGGGATTTGAAGTCGGTTTTCGCCACGTTATCCTTCCTTTCACACTACCGTACTATTCGTTTGAAAACGATCTCTCATATTCAGCTCCGCTCCGCGTCATCCGTTCTTGATCCAGTCATGTAAATCAAGGTCACGTTCCTCAATCATCCGGATAAATGAAAGCTCAGGCCGCTGCTTAGCCTCATCTCGATTGGTCATTGTTTATTTTGATCATAAGTAGGTCTAGTTGTTATAAAAGGTTAATAAAATGTTATAGCTTGTTCGGGTTTGGGTAAATAACTAGAGTCCTCTTGGGCATCCGTTGGGCGTCCACAGGCTTCTCAAGACGTATCTCACAGCGATCTCAGGTATTATTTTGAAAGGAAATATGAAGTGACCTGGACGTTAAAAATAAATATATTCTTGCCATTTTTTTTTACTACAGATAATTTTGCTATTTGAGTTTGAAAAAATACCAATTTATGTTTCGATATGTAGGCCTACAGTATATTTAAAACAAAATCGCAATGTTTTATTTTCCAGGCGGATTTTACAGAGATTTGTTTGAAAGATGAAGTGCCCTGGTCGTAAATAATTGGCATCTATTGACTTTACTTTGAAACTTTACTTGCCATTATAAAATTGGTTCTCGTCACATTGCAACGGGGGTTGGGCAGTTGCCCCCTTGCCCCCTCCCCCAAATAGACGCCCATAGGAGGTCTACCTATTATTATCGTGCCGATTGATTATCGTGAATCTATGAGAAATGCCAGTCAGCATACCAAACATCTATATTTCTTCTATGATCTCTTATCTATCATCGTTTTTACAGTCTGTGAGTAAAGATTAACTACACTTTTGGCGAGATCGTTATAGAGATAATTTATCGTTTGTTTAGTGTTTTCTGTTTTATTGTTATTGTTTTGGGGAGAGTGTGACTTGATTTCTGAATGATGTTATTATAACAACGATAATCGTGATATCATAGCCAGGAACCAAGTATTTTGGTCTAGGTCAGGGCTTCTAGCGGTCATACGCCTACACTACAACGGAGTGGTGTTTCTCAGCTCTCTGATGTAAGAGAAGACTGGTAGTGGTAACATAAATGCAGACTAGACTCAATAATTCTGTGTTTATGAACTACTAAGTGACAGTCCAAGATTGGGTATTAAATATAGCCGAAAACATGATAGATTTAGTGTATTTACTATTTAGAGCATTGAATCGGCATCCCCCAGCTTTTTGAAAAATATATTTTACCTTGCATCTTTGCGTGCGTTTACTTTTCAGTTTTCCTAACGGGTAATGCGTTTCTTGTCTACTTGCTTACCATTAGATATATGCAATAATGTTGTATCCATGTAAAATTTGCATTTGATGTTTTTGCTCTGATGTTGTTTGCGCTTCGATTATGGCGGGCGAGATTCCTTGAATGGCCAGGCGCATGACCTTGAAAGGTAAACGCCGACCAAGGAGTAGTACGTTCTCGCCGTCCGAGTTGACTGGAATGCGGCATCAGCCGGCAACGCTACAAGTTGCTGGCCGACCAATTGAACGAGGTGTCTCAGTATTTATAGCTAAGCTCCACCCAAATCCTGTGCTGGGGCCCCCCTTCTTGTAGGTTTTCCTCGAGTTGAACGTTACAACTGTGGGATATTGACCGCATGGCATTGACCTTGATGTATACTACGCCGTAGGTAGCCAATGCTATCGAGTGGTCACTCCGATCCTTACCGGCGGTACCTCGAAAACTTACTTAATTGCGCATAACCCGCGTCCGTACCACACCTGTTTTTTGCGGCCCCGGCGGGTTTGTGCCATGCCACCAACGCTTCAGTTCTGGCGAGGAAAGATGGGTCATTTCTCTTGAAAACCTTTGCACGCTTTTGTACCTTGCTTTTGAGACGTTTTCTCTGGCGAAGCAGATTCGAATGACGTTTCTCGTGGAGGTGTTTTTAAAATTGTTGAATAGGAGGCCTATGCACCTATTGGTGTTCGCCTTGTATAAAAAAAAGTTGCACCAGTAAATCGACATAATTTTATCTTGAATGTGCGAGCTAACGTCTTTTTATGTGCACTGTTGCTCCTGCCCAGTCTTTGTATCCTGAACAAGGCAGCCAGCCAGGCCCGAATGTCTTGATGATGTGACGTCACTCTATGGCGGAATCTGGGTAGGCTACAGCAGAACACGTGGTCAGTGGTCACACAGCTTTGAGCTTACTATGATATTCGACTGGACGATTCGCCTGACTGGTATCAGGGTGGAGGCGAAGCCGGAGAAAGTGTTTCAAATCCATTTCTCAGAATTCAGAAATAGGGAATAACAAATTGAGCCAGTAAGGCTCAGGCAGCAAGGGCAAGGCAGGCCAGGTTTATAGGCCAGGCCTCTGGTCTGGCCTATAAACCTTTTTGGGAATGGGACACATTTGGCTGTAAGCAAATAGCTATTCGCTCTGCCAAGATGCATCCGACGTATATGAAACTTTGCAAAGTTGTCAAAAGCTATTTAAAAGACCCGCCGTGGTCATAGATTTTCCAAATTTTAACTTAATCAGTCAAAAAAATCGGAATATGGTCAATTTTGAGTTTTTCAATAAAAATCAAAATTCTGAAAACTAATTTAATTTTATAAATTTTTTAAAAAAAAATTTAAAAATAAGTTCTGCAGAGCCCATTGTTCCACATTTGTGAAAATTCTTCAAAATTTTGACACCTGTTGTGTCAGTTGGCCGAGCGAAAAAGCAATTTTCTGCGTACTCGCACCCATCCGTTTAGTTGAACCACGTACTCTGTTATCTGGGTTGAAACTATGCAAGTCAGGGGTTGACAACCGGCGTTTTATTTTTGTATCGAAGTTACGATTTTTGTGGAAAATTTATTTAAAACGTGTTGACTGTGATGTTTTAAAATTGTCAACCCTCTATGTCGTCAATTTCTTGTGGTCCGGAAAGTTCGAATCTAAATAAAAATTAAATACACAAACTAGCCACTTTATGGTCCACTCAGCGCGAAATGGAGGGGGTCTGGGGTGCGATCGCAACCCGGGCTTTTGACATTCGGCCCTGTGGAACATTGTCACTCACATTCAGTTTCAGACAAAATATTATGATGTATATTATTTTGTTTATGCGAAAAAGAGTTGCCGAAACAAAATACATTAGATAATATAACGATGACTGATGGGTGCCTTAGGCAGCTCTTCAAAGAGAATGGTTTTTTCATATCCACTTTTCAGTTTTCATTAGGAACTAGTGACTATCATTATAGCTAATTGACTTTCTTCGCCGCCGCGCTACGAGAAGAATTTCGTTTCGATTGCAAGTATTTTGGTCCTTGGTTTGCTTCCAGCTAGCAAGGGGATGGCGATGGGTGGGGGGGGGGGGGGGAGAACCGCGCCGGCCTGGGATGTAGAAGTTAGTAAACCCTGAACGTCTCATTACGGTACAGCTTACGCTTACACATTATTATGGAAGTTATGCATGATTCCTCAAAAAAGTTAGTATACACTCATTTTCCCAAGCTCGCATTTTGCGAGTTCAATTTGGAAAATTGCGAGTTACATTTAAATTTGGTTTTAAGGGGCTTCCTCAAATTAATTTTCCCGAAGATTCGAGCTGGGTATTGTTACTGTTGGGGCCTGTTAATGCGCGTCCTAAAATAGCGTTTTAGGCCCTAAAAATAACGAACCACCCAAAAAAAATCGCTTCGGCAAAATTGCCTGTGGCGGCTGGGCTTCGCCCAGACCCCTCTTACTACGCGACCTCATACGGCCCTACTTTCGTGCCGCCCGCACCCGGCTTTTTCGACCCAGTCCGCGCCGGCGTCCACTCACTCCTATACATAGTTGTTCGTTATACACGAGCAGTGCAATTGACTCAAACCGCCAGGCGATTGTGTGTTTATTTTTGCGAGATTTATATTGTAATTTTGATTAATTTATTCAGTAAGAAAATTAATTTAAGGTCATACTCGTATTAGCACGGATAGAGCCCTCATAGTTGTTGGCAATTCGAGATAAAGGGCCTAAAGCGCAGCTAGTTTTGGAAGTATGCACTATTTTAAAGGCTTGCCTACTCGAAGTCGAACCGCCGACCAAAAATAAATATGTATTCTCGAATAGGCTTTCTCGTGGTGTGGTCGATATTCAAACTAACGGAAGTGACCAATCACAACGATGAAACGCTGCGACTCGTTTAAACTTGCTTTAAGGCCCAACATTTTTCTTTTGTGACAAGCTGCCATTTTGCTGCAACAAAGCATTGGATCGTAATTGAAATACCCGCTGGCGCTATCATGCCTGAAAAGTGTTTTGCGTGGCCCCACTGCGTCAGTTCAAACATGATATTTTTTTAACACTCAGTGGAGGTAAATCCCAGTCCCGGTTTCCACTGGGGTGGCAATTTTAAGCCATCGAATATGTAGTTTGTATGAGGTGGGAGTGATTTGTAGCCTAAATATTTTTCAAGATGGTTGTCAGGTTGAAGGAGGCAATTAGCCATTCAATTTATTACTAAAATTCCCCCATGCTATACCAAAAAATTCTTTTTGTGTGTTTGTGCTTTCCATGCTGCACAAGCTACAACATATCAAAACAATCTAGAAAAAACTTAAAACCATCTAAAACATAATGTAAAGCATAAATTTAACGCCAAATCGCCATCTAGGGAAAAGGTCATTGAAAGCTTCAATTTGTACGGCTAGCGTGTGTACGGAGTATTTAGTCTGGGAGCCTACTAACGTTAAAAAATATCATTGGTTATCCCGGGCCCCCCCCACCCCCCCCCCATACACACCTGAATTTATTTGTCAGTACTCGGGTAAATTGATGTGTGGCAGGCCCCACCTTACAGCAAAAGGCATCCCCCCCATTTTTTTTTTTAAAGTTGACTTTAAATTTAAATAAGTCCTCGCGTTTCACTCTTCCCTTCACCCACGTATTTTTTGGCCTCACTGTTTGAATAGGGATCACGAAGCTGGTCGTTACCAGTTCCGGTAACAGTAATTGCTGAAAAAACTAGCGCTAAGTGTGTTTGGCGAGGGATTAAATCCTTTCCGTTACTTGAGCACGTTCTAGCTCCTGTCTCTGGGGACACGGGAAATGGTGCAGCTCTCTCCCACACACCCCCGACTTTTCCCCCAAAGGGATTCCGTGGAAAATACGCACTTTTCGTTCCTATCATGTGATGCCGCCTGCCCCGAGCACTACATTATAGATTATCGGTTTTTAAGTTTTGTAAAGCGGGCTCAGCTTGGGGAAAAAATTTAAATTTTTTTTTTTATAAAAAAAAAAAAAGCGGTAATTGCTAAAAAATAAAACCAACCTTTTTTTATGTGCAATCTTACAACTCGGTTTCGCCTAGACTGCTCTCGATTCTCAACTTCCCCCTTTTCGTAGAAAATGAAATTATAAATGCCTCCGAAACAGCGCCTGATCGTCATGATGGTCGACACGTGCTCAAACCTCCGTCATGGCGCAAGTAAATTAATATGTATATAGACTACATGAATAATTATATAACTTGTGGGTCGTGTCGAAATTTATGAACAGCAATATGTGTATATGCATTACGGTTTGTACAGGGGCGTAGCCACGATTGTGATTTCGGGGAGGATGAATTTGGGGTTTATAAAGAAATTTGTGGAACCTCCTTACGTATCATTCGGATATCATGTCGGTAAAAGTAGTATCCAGTACAAGGGGAGGGGGGGGGGGCTGGGGGAGGGTTTCCCACAAGCTAGTGCGTGGGTCTAGGGAACATAGCCCCAATTTTATCTTTTATGTTAACATTGCAAATAGGACACATTCACATTTACTAATTTTAGTGCTTTTGTCGATAATATATAAAATTATGAAAGACCCACATAATGTCAGTTATGTATGCTAACATATAGATAAAATAATAGTTGCCATTTAGTATTTAGTAGTAAAACCCTTCTTCCTGATTCAGCTGATTCAGCTAGACATTACCTTTGAGTATGGAACCTTAGCTAGAGACGTCACGCCCATGTTAAATATTGTACAACAATTTCTTGGGGGTTCCTTCAACTCATCGAGTTCAACTCTGCACTGTACGAGGCTACGAGCGCCACAAGAGTTTCGCGAGCTGTGGCCACGCATGAAGTTAGTAAGTCACCCATAGAGGTCGCCCCACAATTTCAACGACGCACCCCCCACTCGACGTCCAGATCGTTATACGTAGATGCGCCCGGCCGGAAGTGTGTCAAGCTCCACGAACTATCTCACGAAAATTATGCCGCACTATTTAAATAATATACATTTGGGCAAATAAATTTCGGTGGTCCATTGTAGATATTACAAAGCAGACTTGCGAAAATAGGCATCAATGGAAAACTTTTACAATACTTAGCGTGAAATAGTAGTAAATACAGTGATTTTTAGGTTGAGTAAATTTGAAGTTCTTCTATTACGCTCATTCCAATTCCCATATGTTGTATTACAAGTAATAAACATGTTTTTAAGGGCGCGGAATTGTTTACTTTAGCAACAAATTAAACTACTACCGACATGCCTAATATACCAAAATTGATTTCTATGATGTACTTCTAAATGGATAGACGATTAAATAAATAAATAAATAAATGTTTCATATCTTACAAACAAATGCGCAGAGCTTGAAGTGCAGGCAATATTAAAACGGTGGATTCGCGCTGTGTGTGTGTGTGTTGTGGGAAAGCTCCACATACCCAGGATAAACAATAGAATTATAGTAATAAAAACACAAAGGAGCAAACACGCCAACAAACAAATAAACTGGATAATTTAGCTATGGTCATTACATCAGTGTAAGGGATGATGCACCCGCACCGCGTTTTTTTACGGAGTATATTTTTTACAAACTAAATGTCAATAAAAATGACTTTTCTTCTCGGAGCTTCGAAGAAATCAAACCCCTTTCATATTTAACTTATTATGCAGAGATTTCAAGTCAGCAATCAATTCTAGGAATCTAAATGTGTAGATTAATAATAATGAAAATACAATAAATGTACTTTTTCCCCCCCCCCTTCAAAACTTTCTGTAGGCTATAATGTAATTGAATAAGTGGTTAAAATTTGGGGATTATTGTTCAAATTTTCCGACTGTCTGGAAAAAACACGGGCGGGAAAAACGCTTTTTTCTCAATTTTTCCATTTCAATACACCAAATCCCTAGCGAAACAACAAAAAATTACTGTATAGAGTGCTGATCGGCAAAGTATTTTTTAAGTAAAGAATGAAGAAGTAATTTTTGCTAGTCTCAATACCAGATGTAAAGTTCGGATATGTGTAATGAAATGGGTATTTTCTAAGCAATAGCAATGCTACTTTGAATGCGAAAATTCCCGTGGATCTCAATATACATGCACTTGGTTCAAACCCCCGGTCGAGGAAACATTATTGTAATTTCTGGATTGTGAATTTAAAATAAGTCATGAAAACATTTTTTGAAGACACGCAACAATCAGTCAACTGTGTCAATACTATGGAAAACATAAGCCAGCTACGAAATAAGTGTAAAGATTGCAGGGTTATTTAATTTCCGAGTGGAATTTCGTAGGTACCTTGAGCGTGCAAGATTCGATCCATGCATAACAAATAACAAATATTTTTCCCAATGCTACCTAGCATCTAGGAAGGCATTGATTTTTTAAAAAGCAAAACCATTGTCACATATCATTTGCAGACTATTTTTAATTTATAATTTCTTGTAGATTTATATCGCAATGGATCTAGCTGATTTTATTAACAGCTGCTAGTTAACTCGACACCGGATATCTGTTTAAAATTTCAGCACAATCTATATCACAGCGATTCAATGATTTTTATAGAAAGACACACAACTCACAACACAATCCACGGAAAGTGCCGATTTTTCTTGGAATTATTGATCACTCATGCGCTTCGGTCATCGCCTAATTACTTCTTACAAGTGTTTTATAACAGGCATTCCCAGATAGAATTCAGAGATTCCAGGAATTAATCTAGCTCGGTTTGTAAAGTTCGTGTTTTGAACAGCGAGACTTAAAACTCGGCAGAGAGATAATATCGAAAGTGACCATTTCATAACCAGACAACTGGCGTGAGCCGCATTCGCATCTTTATCAGTTCCGTGGAATAATGATAATATGAAAAGTAGAAAAGCCGTGTTAACGTGTGCTGATAATCTGTGACAATATTATTTGAAACGACTAATTGATCAAAATTATGTGTTACGGACTTTTACCACCAAAATTACCGGCCTTATATTTTACCAACATACTTATATCGATATCGGTATCGTATACCAATGTTATTACTTTTTCTTATGGGAGATTTGGCGAGATGAGACTATGTAGCTCGAAAATTACCAAGTATAGATTTTTTAGTGGATACACAGCGAATTCGAAATAAATAATTGTTACTGTTTCTTTGTAAATTCATAAATAAGTAGCCTCATTTTTCTTTTAGGTGTAGCCGGTAAATGATATACCCATTTGATGAACACTGCTTTTGAATATCTATTCGAGGCTTCGTTGCCGATGCATTAAATTGTACGGCAATATTTATATTTATATATACCCAATAAAAAACATGTTTTAATTAAAATAAAACAGATGAAACGCACAATTGCATGGTATTTATTTGATCGAAATAGCCCCCCCCCCCCCACCTCTCACGTAGGAGCTCGCCTCTAGTTTCAGGAGGTAATATCTTTTATTACTGGTATTTTACAAAATCTGACTTGAAATTGAGTTTAACGACTAATAGTGAATTACGAATCCAACTTTTTTGTTTTTCTGTTCGTAACTAAATTTCATGACCCACTTTATTATTCACAACACAACAATATCACTCAAAATAGAGCTACAAAGAAAATAAAAAATGTGGTAGATTCGTCAATGCCACTATCTGTCATCTAACTAACATTTCAAGTAAGAACTTTATAAAAATATAGTTAATTAAAAAGTGTGATTTTATGAACACATCAATATTTTAGTTAACCGGATATTTTCCCAGGGATTATCCATTGATCACAAGCCCGATCGGAAGTAATTAAGGAAGGGTCCGCTCAGGTACTGGGACAATAGTAAGCCAAGCGTCGAGATAGGTCATACTTCATAGAAAAGTTTTTCCAACTAATTTCTAAACTAGTATTTCGATTACGCTCAAATTTCACACCAATGTATGATTCAATTCATGAAATTAAGGTTTTGTGAAAAAATCATTAACATCGACCAAAGCAGGAGGTGTTATGAGTCAAAGAATTTTTGAAAAAAAAAAGAAAAAAATCGTTAAAGCTGCGATTTTATGAGAAAATAATTTTCCGATGTGCTCAAAAAACGGGCAGTTTTTCTGAGTTCAGAAATTTTCGAATGCCTCCATAAAATTTCATCGCCATCGGAGTAATCGGTTTAGCGGAATCGTGCTAACAAAAGACAAACATACGGGAAAAACAGAAAACCAACATTACGGATTTTTTTCTCGGTTCGTAGTGAAATGGAATCTTCACTGCGCTCGCTACCGCTCGTTACGGCTCATCCCAATAACTAGGAAAACGTTTAAGTTCACGCCGCGCACGTTGGATGAGCGTAATTGGTGCATTGAGCTGCCATGTGTTAGGATTTTTTCTGTTGTTCTGAGAAAAAAATTATTACTAGTCGAAGAATTTTTTTCAATTAATAAATAAAATAAAAATTAACTTAATTTTTTTAATAAATCGAAATTAAAAAAAGAAAAAAATCGTAAAATTGCACTTCATAAGAAATAAATTATTCGATTGCGTTCAAATTTAACCGAGTATATTAATTCATAAAATTAAGGTTGTATGAAAAAATCATTACAATAGGATACAAGCATGTAGGTGTTAAAAGTCAAAAGAATTGTTTTAAAAAAGAAAAAACCCGTAAAATGCGAGTATTTCATGAGAAACTGAGTTTTTTGATGACGCTCAAATTTCACACGAATATCTTAATTCATAAATCAAGGTTCTGTTACAAATCATTACAATCGGCTAAAGTACATGTAAGTGTTATAAGTCGAAGAAATTTTTTTAAAAAATCGAAAAAAATCGTAAAATCGCGTTGTTTATAGAAAAATTGTTTCCGACTTGACGCTAAAAACGTGCAGTTCTAAGTTCAGAGATTTCGAAGGCCTCCCATAAAATTTCATCGCAATACGGCAGCAGTATTGGTTTAGCGGAACTCGTCGTTAATCAAAACACAAAATAAACAAAAAAAAAAAAAAAAAAAAAAAGAAAAAGAAAAAAAGAAAAAATAAAAAAAAAACATTCCGGAATTTTTTTCTCCAGTGTAGTGAAATGAAATCTTCGCTGTCACGCTCGCTACGCTCGCTACGCTCATCCAATTAGATGTTTATTGATGGCCACTAAGCGATAAGAAGACTTACATTTCACTGACCCCCCCAAAAAAATTAGTCTGGTGTTTTTTTTTTTTTTTGGTCTGTTTTTGGTTCGCGCTCTACGCAAACGAGCCAATTATTACGATCTGATGAAAATGGAAGGGACCTTCGAAAATCTCTGAACCTGTTTCACGTTTTTTGTCAAAATTACACCTTGTGAAAATCATTAGAGTTGAGGAGATCAATATTATGTTTCAATCTTCTACTGGTGGTTTTGGGCCTCAGCAGCAACATTGTAAATTGATATTGTTTGTATATGTCTTACTCATTTGTGACAATATCCATGGTTCGATTCCCTGTTGGGGCCGGACTTTTTTAATTTCTGAATTGTAGTAAATAAATAAAAATATTTTTGTAGGACAATTATTATTAGATCTTCTTCAGGGACGGATTTGTTTGCACACCACTAGCAAGTTCAAACTTGTGAGCATGTCCAGGTTAATCGGCCGTTGCATGAATTCTGTGTTTTCATTATCAGCATTTCGTTTTTAGGTTTCGTGATTTAATATTAAATTCCATACAGATAATTTGGTTTTCTAGTGTAAAATAATGGATAGATATTATCATCTCATATTGTATTTTATTGTATTGTATTGTATTGATTTTATTTGAGAGAGATAAATTACAATTTGGTGATGTTCATAAGCAGGCCTTATGAGCATCGTAAGATAAGTGCCAAAAAAATAAACAATTAAAAATAACAATAAACGTTATCATTTTTAATTGGAAATTTCTAAAAGTTTGTTTGTCTAAACTGTCATTATAACTATATATGAAGTTATTTGGAGGCTTAAATGCTATTATTGTAGGTATAGGTCATCCTTATATAAGGAAGTAATTATGAGGAAGTATATACAGGGAGGTAATATTTTTATAAAGTAACAATCTAATTTGTCAACGTGAACAGGCCGTCTTTCCATAAAGCAGCTAAAACACAACATTGTTAAGGGATATAAAAAAAACTCATAAATAGCGTTGTTAGCATCGACTGGGCATAGCGAGGTGATACAATATGAACAGATTTTACATAACCAAAACTGAATTGTTAGAATATGCGCAATAAACTAAATCAAGTGAAACTATGTATTTCAAAGTTCAAACTTAATCCTTTCACTTCGTCATATTTGACGACATACACTAATCACATCTATGTGGAATTATTCCATTTAAAATGTTTTTTAGGCCTTGCTAGTTTCAATTTTTTTTCGGTAAACGGTTAAAAACTTTGTTATCATATTTCTCACTAAGCGTGATAAGAATCCGCCATGAGATACATTACGCGTCTTCCTAAATTAATTCCTGATTTGAATTAAAAAAATTCGTGAAATCTCCGTAATTTACTGAATTTTGGTCAACTCCGGAATTTATTTAAGTGCATGTACAAATGATTTATGCAATTTCCATCACGTATATCAATCAACCGTTCTGCAGAAATCATCAACACCCGAGTGCGCGGCGCATTTGAGTGGGCTCTGAGTGGTATTTTTGTATAATGATGTACAAATACAATGTATGCAGACGGAGTTTTATGTTTTGTTTGTTGTCATTCGAAGGAAGGAATCGTTTTCATATTCCAAGTAGATATTTTTTCAAATGCCTCTGCTTCCCTCGGCGCGAATATTTGCATTGTGATTTACAATTCTTTACCCCTTCATGGCCCGGGTTAGAATCTGTCCAGAGCATGGCTCTGCTAAATAGTACAAGGATATTCAAGAGAAAAATCCACCTTCAAACATCTCAGCTAGCAAGAGCCAGAAAACTCACGAGATCTTTTTTATTTTTATTTTAAACGTTATTTTAAATTTTTTAAAGTTTTTACTTACATATAAATATCCACACGCTACAC
Source organism: Sweltsa coloradensis (assembly GCA_024449915.1). Lineage (NCBI taxonomy): Eukaryota > Metazoa > Arthropoda > Insecta > Plecoptera > Chloroperlidae > Sweltsa > Sweltsa coloradensis. Next base: position 38,878 of record JAMZAV010004497.1, read on the forward strand.
ACAAAAAACAACGATGTTTTAACGTAGGCAACAATCATTTAAATCTAAATTCCACCAATGGGAAAAAATCACTTTGACCAGGTTGTTTACCAAAAGCTACCACACATTGCGCGATCACTATCAGATCATATTATTATCAATAATTAAAATAATTGTCTTTTTCACGAGATTGGTAAATTACCACAAATTATCCGCTTTTTACAAACTGGTTGGTACGAGCTATAATCCATCAGTAAATGTGGGGGGAGGGAAATTTCTTGCGAGCATTCCACGATCGTCATCACAATTCAAGGAAATTATCTTATTTTGTGTTTGTCTTTCACCAGGTTCGGAAAGACCTCATTTTTGCACACTGGTATGTAGTGCCGGCCACTCTACAATTTCAGATTCGAGGAGCCAACACGGCGATGATTGACCATAGGATAGATAGGATGTCATAAAAATATTTGTATTTGTAATAAATGATACATAAGTTTATATCACTACAAAATATGAACTCTTGAAAATCATTATTAAATCAAAATAAAAATCGCAGTTACAAAAAAAGGATAATTTTTTGTAATGTTTATCCATTTGAACGGAAAAAATCGGCTTTATTTACGGTTTTAAGTATACGAAATAATGTAAATAAAATACTTAAAAACCGTAAATGGATGTCGATTTTTTTCATTCAAAGTGGACTAAAACTTACAAAAAATAATCATTTTGTAATAGCATTTGATTGATTTTAATATGATTTCAAGAGTTCAATGATTGTATTGGATAAACTATTTTATTAATTTATGAATTAAATATTTTCATGACATAGTAGTCTAATTAGTATTCTCAAATCTTAGGCATGCTTGTTGTTTTTTTAAATCCTCGGTATCTGAAACTTGTATAGAATTCAATTAGTGACATACAAAAGAACTCGCTTCGAAGAGAAACAATGTGTTCTACTCGCGAAGGGTAAACGCACTATAAGAGATGGTTTAAAGAGGGAAGGAAATTCCTTTTTTTTTAACACCCTCGGACCCCAAACCAAACCAAAGCCCACGTAGTATAAAATTATACCAATAGGCTGAATGCAAATCAAGAACAATGTCATAATTTTCAAATTCGTTGTTTGTTAAACGTACTTGACATTTTGGTGTCAAAACCACAACCAGGGGGTAGAAAAGACCCGCTATGTGAGAACACCCTTTTTCCTTCCCTTACCCGTAGCTTGGTTCTGACCAGCATGGGAACTTTCTTCCCACATCCCTTCGTATAAACTAAAAACTATTTACTAACTAGTGCGACAGTTTAGTCGACGAAGCGACAACTTGTAAATATTTGCCCTTCAAGTCCAGATTATCAATGATTTTGTTATCGCAGGAAAAATCACGGATGATGTCAAATATCTACTTATTAACAAGTCCAAAGTCGTAAAAATCTATTATATTTAAAACTGTTAAAATTGAGAAGTTTTAGTATTTTTACATTCATAAAATCATCACCCAAAACAACCATGTTTTTAGCGAATTTCCATAAACTAAACTTTGTAGTAAGATACTTCATACACAAACTCTTTACGCAAGCCTGGAAAATGTTGTAGACTTACATTTTAAAAGGATTTCGTTTCGAATTGTTTTTAGTTGGATATTTGAAGAATGTATGTATTACATTTTTAACTATATATTATTAGTAGTTAATATACGGTATATACAAAAGGCTTATGTAATGCTTTTAAGAAGTAAATCGAACCAATCAAAATACCGTCTTATATATTATTGGTCTAACGAACGCCATAATTAACCATGATGACGAAGAATGACAGTATAGGAAATACAAAATCATGATGCAAATAGATCACGATTGCTACGATTGTAGAATGAAGTCGACGTTTATCGCGTGTGTTGTTACGAGGGCCGGTTGGCGTATAATATATTGAACAGTAATTTAAAATGTAATATGTGCATCCTCATGCGAGTAATGTGCTAAGAATTGATGAGTGCAGTTATAACGAGATGTTTGGTTGAACTGTAAAATCGCAAATGAATCGTGAATACCCAGCTAATAACGAAACATGCTTCCGAGCTAGGAAGAAAGGTGTTTGACTTAGATAAGGTTTAAATACATCTGTCGTGAAGTATAAAAGTCATAAGAATAGGCATTGTGCGTGGGTGCAATTTTCTTTTTATGAAAATCGAAAATCGTTTCCGAAAACCACACAAATTCTTTCGAGAGAGGGTGAGAAAGGGAATTCACTGTTTCGTGAATGTTTGCAAAACATTGCAAACAGTGGACTATGTTTCAGTAAATGTCAGTGTCAGCTATAGTTAACAACTCCGATTTCTAGTAGTATTACATAGCTATTCTTTGAGTTATGCCTAGGGACAGTGACGTAACACAAAATTGAAACGCCTCCCCCCGCCCCCCCATCACAAACTCTACGCTGTGAGTAAGACCGTGTGTCCACGACACAAATTATACTAGACCATTGGAGTATATAAGACAGAACAATGCATGGTTTTAATTGAGTCCGCAGGTAAAAGGAATCATTCTTCTTCGCAGAGGAAGATTAGTGTTTATTCGCGGGAGAATAAGGGCTAGAATGAGCACAACAGTCACTCAACGCTCACAGCACAAAATCGACAACATCCTACATCTCCTCACGGATTAATTGTCGGTTTGTAAAAATATGTCTCGTACTGTTCAGTCCCATACCCCCGGGACCGAACGATACAAAGAAAGATATTTAAGCTTGTGTAATTGTAATTTTCCACAATATCAAATCTAAAAAAACGATGTTTTCATTGTCACAATTTGATCTAGGAATTATTGAGTTGATCCGAGAATGTAATCTCTGCATAATAATATGTTTATAAATATGTAAAGATTGTTCTTGATTAGACTTCGAAGCAAACAACGACGAAGAAAATACCCAAAACAAAGGTTATTTTGTATTTTTACATTTTAACTCAAAATACAAGGTGCGCGTATAATATCCATGTGAAAAATACTTGATGTAACACAATAGCTAAAATTATCCGTAGTTGATTTGTTATGTTGGCGATGTATTGTTCGTTTCGTGTGAATATTATAAAAATCTAGCTAATGATAGTTTGATGAACAAGGTAACATTGCATTAGAGGAATCCTAAAAATATTTTAAAGCACAAATAATGCATTTGCTAACCAAGTTAACAACGACCACAACGATGTCTATGATTCTTGGAATTACTTAATTTATTATCCTAGTATGTGGACCAGCTTCCAAGTAAATTTACACACAGGCACGACTTAAAGTTTATTTTTTATATTTATTTAACGTACATATCCATTCCCGTTAGAAAAAAACTGATTTACAAAGGAGGACAATCTTTGCCGCACTGTGCTAGCCATTTGTGCAGCCAACGCTTGCATACTATTTTTTTTGCGTTATGGAAACTATTTAACTATAATATCGGTCGTATTGTTGTAGATATTGAAAATTTATTTATTTATCGTCTATCCCATTTAGAAGTGACATCGTAGAAATACAATTTGGTTTTAGGCATGTATGTTATTTTATTGTTGCTAAAGTAAACCACTTCCGCGCCTAAAAAACATGTCTATTAAGATTCATATTCTAACACTTGATTGTATTGCACTTGTGGGACACCCGTCCCGTTGTCAAAAAGGAATAAATAAAAATTATAATAATAAACAAAACATATGAATGGAATGAGCGTAATGAAGACTTCAAATTTAACAACCATAAAAATTACTGTATTAAATACTATTGCGTCTATAGTATTGTAAAGTTTTCCCATTGTAACTATTTCGCAAGTCTGTTTGTAATATCTACAATCATTCTAAATGGACCAACGAAATTTATTTGCCCAAATGTATATTTTAAATAGGCGCGCAATAATTTTCGGGGATAGTTCGTGGAGTAGACACACTTCCGGCCGGGCGCATCTACGTAGTTACGATCTGGACCGTCGAGTGGGGGATGCGTCGTTGAAATTGTGGGGCGACCTCTAGGGGGTGCCCTTACTAACTTCATGCGCGGCCACGAGCTCGCAAAACTCTTGTGGCGCTCGTAGCGCTCGTAGCAGTGCAGAGTTTGAACTCGATGAGTGAGACAGAAATTGTTGGTACAATTTTTAAACCCTGGGCGCCCAAGTCTCTAGCTAAGGATGGTTATATACTAAATTTGACATACTGTTCAACCCCGTTGCACTTTTTTAGTCTGTTGTTACGTACTTTTTGGTACGCAGGGGTCGTCGTGACTCCCAACCAATGGTTGTGTGTCTGTGTTATTCGCCCTTATAAAAACACTTGCTTGGTGTGTAAACTTATGTTGAATCGTTATATAACTGAGGTTGAGGAATGTCTGAACAGTGGTTATGGTTTCGTGTACGCCCACACGTTCTAAGAAGAAATATGGAAATCTGCATGAAACGACGTCGGTAGTACTCATACCAGTGAGATTTTTTTATACTACGAAGCTTCGCAAAACGCTTTTCAGGCCGTTGTTGGATGAGCGTAATAAAAGGAAAAAAGCGTAAAATTGTGATTGTCCACGAGAAATAATTTTTCGATTACGCTCAAATTTCACACAAATATTTTAAACTTCAAAACTTTAAGGTTCTGTGAAAATATCATTACAATCGGATGAAGCATTTAGGTGTTATAAGCCGAAGAAATTAGAAAAATCGATAAAAATCGTTAAAATTGCGTTTTTCATGAGAAATAATTTTTCAAGTCCCCTCAAAAACGTGTCAGTTTTAAGTTGAGAGACTTCGAAGGGCCTCCAGAAAATTTCTCGCAATTGGAGTATCGGTTTAGCCGGAATCGTGTTAAAAGACACACAAAAATAATAAAAAAAAAAAACATTCCGGATTTTTTATCCCGTGTAGAGAATGGAATTTTCGCTTCGCTCACTACGCTCATCCATCAACAGTTTCGTTATAAAAATCAACGATGTAACAATGCTGCCCTTTCGAACGTTTTTTTATAATTGCGTTGTGTTGTGTTGGGGTTTATGAATGAGCGTATTTTATACTACCTGCTTTTCCTCCAATTCGAAAAAATAGTATAACTGCATAAGTGCGATTTTAATGAGAAATATTTCTTTGGTTGTACTCAATAAACGTAGCAGGTCTAAGTTAAAAGATTTAGAAGGTTTTCCGTAGTTTTCAACAAGATCAGAGTAGTGAAATTAGACAAAATATCGCACAAAAATCGAAAAAAAAAAACACGATTTTCATGAGAAATAATTCTTCAATTGTACTAAACTAGGCCGCTTCGCGAAGCTTTTTTTTAGTCGCGTTGATCGATGAACTTTTTTTGTAAGTTTTTAGTGTGCCTGGGATCTCTTTACTTTTTCAAAGTCCCTGGGAAAATCATAAAGTAGTATTAATTGCTATGGTAATACCAATCTGGAGGCCCGAATATTTGCTTTTTGAACGCATTGTAGGTGATTGTTGTCAAGTTTCTATAGTTTTGTTAATTAGTATACACCTCAAAAAACTCATATTAAAACATTTTTTTCTATAGAGTCTGGCTAACTTTTTCAACTTGTTCTTTCAAAAGGCAATACATCATCATTACCTTGATGTCCATGTGAAATATGAACGTTGCATCCCCACCCGTTTGGTCAAAATCGGCCCAAATATCACGAAAATATCGCATTAAAAATCGGAAAAAATCGGAAAAGTACGATATTCATGAAATATTTCTTCGGTTATACCCAAAAACGTGGTAGGTCTAAGTTCAGAGATTTTGAAGGTCCCCTCCAATTTTCATCAAGATCGCATAATATGCCATATTAGCATATTATGCCGTTTGCCCGGTAGAGCGCGAACAAAACAATCAAAGACAGGAAAAAAACCGAGCTAATTTCTTTTTGTGGTGGGGGTGTCAGTGAAATTAAAGTCTTCGCTTCGCTCATCCAAAAATACGTGACAGGTTCATTACATTTACATGTAGAGATTTTGAAGGTGCCTTGAAAATATCAACACGATCCTTCACTGTAGCCGTTTTCCTGGAAAGAATGAACAGTCAAAAACATATTTTCCTCCTTTGTAAATCAGTTTTTATAACTGAATAAATAAAAACATAAATCAATTTACAATCAATAAACATAAAACACCCGAGCTATTTTTCTCAGGGTCAAATCAAAGTGTACATACGCTCGCTATACTCATTATGTAAAAGAAATTGCAATTGCTCAAGTTATTTCTCCAGCTAATTGCCGATCGTATTCGTACTTCGTAGTCGATTGCTTTATTTACTTATTTAACGTATGTATGTCACTCATATGAAGTTTAAAATAGCTAATGAAGGACAATTTACATTTCAATTTAGGCCATCGAGTTCTCAATTTCCAATCCAAAATGCAACTCCACTATCCAAACAAAGTTTCCTGAAACTACTTTGCAGTTTGCATGCAACAGAATGATACGAATTCCTCAACTTCTTTACCACCAACGGATGACGAAATGTTTTGCGATCATTGCCAGTAGTGATGTTTTCAACTTGTACATGGAACAAATATGCCTACAACTATAGAACAAATATGCCTACAACTATAGAACGCTAGAACTATTATAGAATCATCTGTTAGACATTTTGTTTTAATCAGGCATGCTCTTCGAGATGGTGACGATAGCAATTCCCCTGGGTGTATCTTGCGGAAATATGGTTGATGCCCAATTTCGTTGTCATGTCACATATTACCATACGTTTTGGTTTTGGTGACATAGCGAGTATCCCATATTATGACACAACACAAACATAACAGAATTTAAGAAAATCGAAGTAATCATTCTAGTAAAGTTCAAATAAAACATATATTAGTTGCACTTACACGCAACACATTTGAATTAACAAATTTCGGTTCCCTCACTAGTTCAAAATTCAACCCAGAACTGAACCAAAATCAACTAGTTTCCAAAATCTCGCATCAAAAATATAACTTAAAAATTTTAAAACAATGTAATTTTGTTATGAAATATAATATTAGTCCCCTTCATGCATACCTGGATACGTGCTTGGTAACTTTATTGTACCCTGTTAGTATACCTGGATGGATGAAATGTCAAGACTGTACATTGTACAGCGGCTTTTCCTTATTACTGACTAGAGTCGAGTACATAATACCTATGCGGCCTCTTCTAACGATAGTGTTGGGCAAGATTTTCGCCCGTGCAATTCTCATGATCCGGACTTTCCTGCATTCCTGAGCGAGATCAAGTCGCGAATCGAGCTCGACGCGACGACGACAACCTCGTTAGGCGATCTCAGTTCGTCGGAAAGTGTAACGGTACCTACTCTGATCTGCATACACATCCGGTTCTATGCCGTGTGGCGGCGTTTCTCTGTGTTTCGCTTTTATCTTGAGCCGAATTCTTGTGCCCGTTAGTCGTCTCGGCTCGAATTTTGAGGAATGTTTTTGTTTGATGCCTAGTGGCGTCGTTTTAGGAGCAATACTCATGTTTCGAAAATTCTTGGGCAATTGGTCATCTTGGATCGGGACTGCCGACTGCATGTCAGGTTTTGCTATTCTTACTTCTTAGTGAACTGATATCAGCTGTTAACACTACGTACGGGACGCCCCATATCATTATCAACTCTGGATTGCAACTTTTGTTACACTAATGAAAATGTTCGTGTTTAATTATTTTATAATTTATTTACCAGTAGGCCTAGGCCTAGATAACAAAACCACTAATCGATGTTTTAATTTTACAAAAAATTGTATGATAATTCCAACATGTTGTAGAGTACACCAATAATAAAATGCTGGTTTTCATATATTTCCAACCCAAGAACTTCAACTCAATGTTTTTTTTTTCTACAAAATTAATTACAATTAGGCCTATTATTGTTAAATTTTCCTACCCGTGTGAGAAAAAAAACTCTTAGCAAACTCCTTCGCAGATTATCTTGGCTAACAATTTGTGTTTCACGATTCAAATTTGACGACTTGTGTTCGGAATGTTTTGATGTTGCTTGGAATGTGTGGTAGGGCGACGAGACAAGGTGTAATCTGCGCGGGCCTGAGAATCTGTTCTCTCCTGCATTCTCTAGCAACTGCAGGCGGCTGCGCTGTGAGAACCTACCAGCCATGACTGCGAAGGCTGTTGAACCCTATGCAGTCGGGTGTTGTGACGGCGACGCTCTAAAGGCCAGACTCATTTATCATCGAGATAATAAGATAGTTTAACTATACAGCTATTATCATGCCCCACTTAATTTTATTGTAAGTGCAGGTAGTACAAAAGTCTAACGTAGGGCTGGCAATCTTGTGAACGTGAAAAATGAAAATGTATTCGTTTTGTGGCGGTACACAATAGGCCCTACATACGATTGCTTGCGATTTCATGAACTGTATTTTCTGCTAAAGATTATATTTGACTATTGATGCGAATAGAAACGATGGTTATTATGATGACTTGATTGACTTCCCTGCAGCTGTAAGAGCATTAGTTCGAACCTGGAAAACTGGAATGTGAAATGGTTCTTGATCTTGACCACACTACACCACACCATTACATAGTGACCACTTACACGACGTTTAGCAAATATGTGCTTAGTTTGGTGAAGCTACAAATGCGTCTTTTGTGGCAAATAATACTTATCGTAATGAAAAGCGTGCAAACAATCGGTGGAGTTTGTTTACTTGCCTCTTGTTTATTAGGCTTACTTTGTTCTGGCTTCTGGTCATAATTCAGTTGGTACAATTATATTTTAAGTTTATAATTTGGAATATGTATTTATGAAAAAACAGCATTTTGCTACCTGATAAATGTGCTTATCGCAAAATTAAGAGTTTTTTTTTTAAAATTTACATTTCAATAATAGAAGAAACTAAATCTGAAGTAAAACAAACAATAACTATTAATCATCAAAGAATAATTCATTAATAATAATGGAGTTTTAACATTTTGATTATAAGAATTCTTTAAGCTTGACTTTGAAAGAAAAAGGTGATACTAATATTTGATTATCGATTAATTACTGACAACCGCCCAGAAAAAAATAGATTCGTGGAATGTGTTTTGGTTGAAAAAAAAAAAGATTTCGTGGATTTTGTTTTGGTTGTGGAATTGACGACATATCCGTCTGCGCTGTATTTGTCCTATCCCTCTCTTATGTGGGCGCACATTCTCGGCCCAGCCAACTACGTGTGAAGACTGAAGGACTGATCAATTACAACGCTGGCTTCACGTTGTTCTCCAATAAGTGTACTTCGCCACCACATCAAACACTCTGGAGCAGAGCAACCGAACGAACACAAAGCCGACAAAGTGCGTGGCGTGGGCCAGCCAGACCTGCTTGACATTATTCGAACTTTTGTGGAGAGCCGTCTCACGGGTTGTTTTTAGAATTCTAATGTAGGCTTATTTGCATATTTTAATAGGTTTCACCATGGAATATGACCGGTAAGAGTGAAGGTCACTGGCGTCCAACAACTTGCTTGGACAGCAGAACATAAAGCTAGATTTTGTTTCAAGCATGAAATCGTATATCTTGGAAACAATATGTTCGATTTTTCTCGTGTGGAATATTTTCTAAACTATACGTAACACGCCAAAACCGAATACGCATTTTTTCCCTAGTCACGTTGGGATTCCTCAACCCATAAATACAGCCTGGAGAGGTACGATTTTCAATTGGGAAAACTTGGAAAGGTCATGGAATTCTCTAACTTAAAATAAGTTGAATTATAAAAATCCTTTCAGTTTCAGGATTAATAGTGGAACGATTATAGGCCTATAGCACAATTTTGCTAACTGTACCAAAAATAAAAAATCATGCTCTGACCAAACACGCGTCAAAAGGCATTGAATGGTTCCCCGACCATAGTCAATATTAAAACAATTACAGGGCATAGGCAATAGCGTATAGATAAAGTACTAATAACGAGGAATTGCAATGCGATTACATTCATTGATGTTTGCGCGGCTCACCAGTAGGATTTAACCATCTTGCACGCACTACATTGTCTATACTTTTGCTAAACAAGCTAAGCGCTAATTATCGAGCACACAGTTTGTTCGCGTTAGCACTACGTTAATTATAGGAAGACTACATTTTTTCTGTTCACAGTGTCAGATAAAGGGTAGCTCTGCCATCCGATCGAGCTAGGCGACCAAACTTGTCTATGCTGTATTGCCTCGTTGTCTTCCGAAAATGAACTATATTTTATATATGCAAATAGACGACGTATGGGCTTCCGTTGACACCAGGGACTAACAAAACCGCGAAGTGAAAATATTGGTCTGGAAAATGTGTCTAAGATGTTACCACTTTCAGGCCAATCAAGACCCCAGGCTGTTTCACTTGGCATGTTTAGTCATGTTAGGTAATTGAAAACATATAATCAGGTCGTAACGACCAGAGATTTTCCGCGGCATCACAAATATGGTGGAGGTGGTGGGTTTAAAAATCTTTTGAATCCGTTGAATCCCTTGACTTTAGGAACCCACAAGAAATAAGGCCTACTGGGCGGGTGGTTTTCACGGTCAAACTTTTGAGCATGAATACTCTAGTTCACAAATTAGTGAAATTTCAAAATAATGTGAGTAAGACTAACGAATGAATGTTCCAAAACACTGAAACAGTAAGACATCTACTCAGTTATTGTTGGCTGCTTCACAGGCAGATTGACTAATTCATAGTAATTTCTATTCTCTTATAATTCGTTAGATGGAATGTTCGGCATCGGCAAACATTTCTTCATCCTACTGAGCTGATAAGATAAGATGTCAATTCGGCGCCTAAATATATCTAGTCTTCTTGCAAACTTTGCTAGTCGATTGCTATGCAAAGAAACCAAAAGTATTCACATTATTATTAATAAAAAAAGGAAACAAGGATATCAAAGAAACATCATACAACACTCAATCCGTAAACGGTAAATTTTCTTATATTTGTGTCAACGTAGCTTGGGCGTTGTCGTCTTGCGTGTTTTTTCGTTTCTATATTGTTGTTTGTTTTTATTTGTTTTGGCTAGTGTTCTCCGCAAGGTTGGGAGTTTTTCTGAAACAAATACGAACATGTTCAAAAAATTGTCGTAAACTTAATTTAATCTTCACAATAAACACAAAATGATTATAACGAATCTTAGCTGTCGAAGTTGTCATATTCATGCATTAAACAATATGTGTTATTACTTATCAATGTTGCCGGAAGTGTCGAGTGAGACAGTGAGTGACACTACTAACTTGCTCAAATGAATGAACTGTGTTCAACTGGAAAGCAAATGGGCGTGTAGATTATTATTATGGCGTGCCTCCTGCCTATTATAGTATTACATACTACGAGCGTCCATCTTTCATATTATGTCTCAGTGAAAACGCAAGCAAGCAAGCATAGGCTTGTTTTCTGAAATGCCACATGCAACTACGTTTATTTTTATTTCTGGTCTTGATTCTGATAATGTATGGTTGTATGGCGAGTCGAGCACTGACCTCACATAAGCTGTTGATCGTTGGCTTGGCTTCTGCCCTGAGTTGGCACATAGCTTATCAGCCGGATTCTTGGTCAATCGCTTGTCCCGTGTGTGCGTGACTGTTGCCGCCTGCTGTATGGCAATGCAGTGGCCAACAGTTTAGTGCTTAGGGTGATACTGATGATATGGCATTGTTTTTATTCACCCTTTCGAAATCGCCCATCAACAAAACTAATGAGCCAGTTCGACGGTGGAGGCCACAATCCACATCTTTACTTGCCGACATATATTATTTTTATAAAAAAAAAAAAAAAAATTACATTTATTTTTTCATTTTTGTCTTTAATTTTGTGCACATAGGGAATAATAAACAATAGTTAAATTAGATTAACTGCTTTGTGCATTTTTATCCAATATTTATTATCAAATTCAAAATTACCTACGACCTCAATACAACACTACACTTTGAAGTGGAGTCACGGAAGTAATCAAAATGGCAGCGAAACCAAAATTTGCACCACGGCTCCAATTTCATTGGCACTGATACTCAAAGTCCAACTCGCTACCTTCCGTGGTTTGGCTGCGAGTAGGGGAGTAGTGTATTCCCAAAACTAAGGGCGAGCTCTGGCCGGTTGAGGTGCGTGTTGCAGAGGAGACTCTCGCGCAACTTTTTATCACACCTTTCTTCATTCACACAGCCTTACTCATATTTATTTTCTTCTTTCACTTTTTTCTTCTCCATACTTGCCGGCCCTCTCTGCAACGAGCACTCCTCCATTCCCACCCAGTTTAACCCACCCTATTCAACATCCTCACTCCTTCATATTAACCCCCCGCGTCTTCCCTTACGTTCTTCCCTTTGGAAAGAAGAAAACATGGTGGTAATCCACAATTATGGAAAAAGAAAATTTGGAAGATTCCAATACACTTGACATGGACACTGATAACTCTACTGTTGAGTGCCCTAAAACAACATTAACTAACTAACTAACGAAAAAGAATTGCTAATGGAATGACAAATATTTTTATTTTTGAGGCAATGCTTATTGAGATCCCGATCTCTGCGCTTGATCTTGATGCACACGACATGAAACTTTGTTATCACTGTGCACTAACTTTTCTGCCGATAGTGACAATATTATTATATACATTAAAATGTTTTTGTTTGGGTTTGGGAGCTAAGCACCCTATGTATGCATCACTTTCTGCGAGTGTCTTCTGCGTGTGTCGCGTCTCACGGCAAAAACCGAACACGATCTCGACTGACATGCGTTTTTTGTTGTCATACGTAGGCCTACTTCAACAATCCTTGGGTGACGAGGGATGCGATGCCAATCTTTCTTTTTCGTTAATTTTTGTACCAGGCACCTTCACCAAGGGATTTCAATGCTGGATAAGGTTTTATTTTTGTGTTCTTTCTCATTAAGTAAGGAATTAATTTTAAGAGAGTGCGATGAAATTTTTTGTTGTTGCAATGTAGGTATATTAAAATGCCAATTTATGGTAGTTACTTACACAAAAGTCCCAGAGTGCAGTTAGCTCTGCGCCACATTACATCACATCAGTTGGGTTTGACGACCTCGCCATCACATTGATAGTGACCCGCTCGGGTATCAGGAGTAAGTTGCATTCTAAGTGCATGCAGCATGCATCCACGGCGTTATCTCGAGGCTTGTCTATCTGCACCGGTAAACTTGGTAACACGTTAGCGGTAAGTGCGTGTGTCCGCAATTCATCGACGTAATTCTCAGTAGGCTCAATTTGAAACCAGGAGTCCATGCTTCGACGAAGCATTCTGATGCACGCTCGTTCACCACTGCATGCATCTACAATCGTGGCTGCAGAATTTGCGAGGGATGCAAGCAAATATATTATAAACTACACTGAATTGTTACGATTTGTTATGTCGAAAATGGTGAATTTTGCGAATGATTTCGACCTTTTCTTTTTTACATTTTCAAGAAAGCGACCTGTGCAGTCAGAAAAATGTCTCCCGTCATTGCAAATACATTCAAAGTTATCTGGTTATCTGGAATTTTGTGTCGATAATCGATAATAAATATTATCCTGGTTTATCAATTATGATGACTTGCCAGTTCGTTGTACACACATGAAAATTCCTGGTAGTAGTTTTTCCTAACCCGCAGTTCTTTTTTTTTCTGTCGTAACTCGTGCTAAGTCGCATGACGAATCTAATCGCAGGAACCCGACGGATGGACGTGTGTGGTATGACGATCCACACAGATGTTTTCACGACGAGTATTGCCCAGCCTCCCATTCATCTTACACGTGTTTCATATCATATCATTCCCGGTACTACTTACTATGCACTCTTAAGCGTGGAATTCTTTTGATGACGTCACCAAAAATTTTTTATCAGTTATAAAAGAAAATTATTATTATGGCCCTGACTGGACGTTTCTGTCTGTATGTGACAACACTTCGTATTTTGTTGCGCACGTTTTCTTGTTTTGTGGGTTGAGAAGAGAATCTGTCAGTCTTGTCTCCATACACAGGGCGGTTCACTTCCGGTCAGGTTGCAAACAGGTTTTTTTTTTTAGGGTTCCCTCTAGCTCCAAAATACTGAAATGTACAAAAATAAGATGATTTTAAATTGGATAAAATCAAAATGCAATCCGACGTTTTTTCCTAAAGTTTAGGGATGAAGTATCGAGTATGATTCGCAGCTTGTTTCTTAGGGGCGGAGCAGCAACCTATGAGAATTTACAATACTTTTCCCTTTTCCTTTGTTTGGCTACTTTAAACTTTTTCTGCTCAACGGTATCGTTAACTATTTGAGTATTCATTTAAATTTTAAAACCTACACCTCCTGAGAAGAGTTGAGTGTCACACAGTGGCGGCTTGCCAAGTAAGGTCGAGTCAGATTTTTTAAAATTAATTTGCAAGTGCCACAAAACGTTCGTTTTCAAGTCAATCTACTCCCTGGAAATTTCATCCCCATTCCCTGTTCTTTGACCTTTTGTTTCTGACGGCAAAGAAACGCGTGTATGCGCGTGCCTGGCTGTGTTTTGGCGCTGCTGGCTATGCATGCACTGTGTCGCAGAGGATGTGGATGTTATGGCACACGATGATATGTCCCCAGAGCTTAGTCGGGGGAGCGAGCCGAGCTCGAAAATATCACCCCCTACTGCCCGGCGAATGACCACATCGACATTTACGAGCCCTATCAAGAGTCATAACTTTCCTTCGCCATTAGCCCCTCCATCTGTTTTTATTAAAAAGATATACAAGCCTAGCAATCCCCCTGGCTTTTTGGCCCAAGATGGGAAAAGTTTTAGATTTGGATCTTTTTACATTTTCCCCGAGTTAAAGATTGTAGGCGGGGTCAGGTTCAATTTATGATGGGGTTTTTTTAGTCGAACCAAATTTTTTTTCCGTTTTTTTGTCGGATGGTCCCAATTTTTATGTTTTTATTAAATTAAACTAGGTGGAAAAAAAAGCATATTTTGGAAACTTCAAATTTCAAATTGTTTTGCGTTTTGTGTATATGTGCTTAAAAATAGTGTGTTTCAACTAGGATTTTAAAAAATAAATTTTTCCGGAAATTTTTGGAAAAAAACCGTGTTTTTTTCCGTTTTTTTTCCCGGGGGCGTCGGAAAAATAGGGAAAAATTGGAAAAAATGAGAAAATGGTTTTTTAAAGGGCATAGGATAAATAAAAATTTATATGAATGTAGTAATGATTTTTTTTACAATAAGGGCCCAATTACATATCTCACAGTTTTTTAATTTATTATTTTAATAGTAAAAAGAAAAAGGGAAAGCCTTAGTGTTCTTGTTTGGTTAAACTAAAAAATTTTGATTTGGGAATTTTCATTTTAAAAACAGTTTGTGCCAATTTTTAAATAATTTGGGATGCCGTGGGAGGGACTAAAACTTAAAAGTAATCTATAAAAGGAGTCAAATTAATGCCCCGCCGAGGCTAGTGAAACTTTGCTCGCGTAGAAAATCTAAAAACTCTAGTCCCACAGGGGAGTACTTTTTCCCGAGTTCCCAATTGCCGTTCAAAAAATCTCTATTTCGCAACAATAACTTAACGAGTTTCCAGTAGTAGTGCTCTACCTAGTATGGAAAATCGTTGTAAATATGCAAACAAAATAAAAAATCGCTTAATTTAGGATTATTAATATTACGGTTAAAATTCGTTTCCGGTCGCTCCCTAGTCCCCCCTACACATAAGTCAAACCGGCAAATATTGTGACTTAAAACATTCACATATACCCTATTATTGTTTTACATCAATATAACCTATTTGATTGCCGACTGTAAAAATGCTCTTGGGCTAGAGGACTATTGTTGCCATTAGCCCGAAGTGCTAGTTGCAAAAAAAGTTAATTTCGACCCCTGGCTATAAATAGTAATAATTGCCAAGGGATTTTGGAAAATGCTAGATGTAGTATTGCTGCCATTTTGCTGTCATTTATAAACATCAATAGTAAACACGCGTACGTAAAACACATGAAAAAAAACAAACAATAATAATCTTAATTTATAATTTACCATAAAGATGCAATTAATCTAAAATGAACTACGAGGAAGTATAAACTTTATGAAAAGTAAAGAAAATTCAATTTTTCCCAATTTTTCCAATTTTTCCGGAAAAAAAACGGGAAAATATCCGTTTTTTCCTCGACTTCAAGTTTTGCCGGAAAATTTCGAACCCTAGTTACAACATGCAAGGCGATATGTCGAATGACAATAAATTGTGTGTATTATTCAATATTTTGGTACAATTTTTTGTAATTTTGCCTCTCGTTCAAATGTATTCGTCGATTGGATATTGGACGTGCGTTTTAGGCAAATTCCTATTCTCTCGGCTGACTGACACCACTTATTTGAAATTTTCCAGTCTCTACGGATACACATAAAAAACTCAAATTTATTTTTACGATTTTGGATTTTGCTGAAAAAGTTTTTCTTCTTTCTTTGCTTCAATGTACTTGTAGGCTACTAAATAAAACAGAAAACAGCTAAAAAATAAAATAAACATAGAACTCAATTCGGTCTACGATGGACCTTCGATTAGACGAGAGATGAGACGCGCAACCTAAGACCCCCAAATGTGTATCGATCAGGACCTATGTAGGCCAGTGCTGGGCAAGTCGTAGACCGAATGCTCTAGATCTGGAAATCCGACCACCCCTGTTGCGTGGGAGGGGTTGTGGGGAAGTCAGTGGGGAAGTTGATCTAGTGTATTTATATACCATGTAGTAATACGTATGAGCAATTCGTTTCTTCTGTATTTAAATCGCTCTTATTTTTACATGCTTATTGTAAATATTACAACTATCTTCGATTTGTGAAGGCCTTAATATTTAATTCGAACTCAATTGATTTATTCATAACGAAAATTATTTATCTTTAAAATATTCAGAATGGGTTCTCCGTACTTGAAACAGAATCGTCAATTTGGGGACGGATGACATCTACTAAACCTATCGACTCTTAATAAAAATGCTAGCCAGGTATCAGCGTGATACGACATTTTGTGTGGGTGGGTGTAGTAGGTGTAAGTTCCGTGTGACAAAGCTGGTGTACCCCCGACGGGGTGCATTTCAGATGCAGATGCAGATTTTTTTATACTCATTGACGTGACGTGTCGCGGTGCCAGCGACGTCACGACGTAGCAGTAGCATGCACATGCGTACTCGTGTAGGATAGGATGAAAGAGTTATGACTTGAATGTGATGAGGGTTGCGGGGAGAGTAAATCGTCTAGATAATTGTATGACGTGATACTAGTAAAGAAGAGAACAGGCTACGACAGGATCAATGCGGCGCGCCGTTCCACTCTCGAAAGTGGGTCACACCCCCGCCACGACCGCCCCCGCATAAAGCCCTACCCTACCCATTCGCAAGTACTGAACAAATCATTCTTTCACCTTGACCGTGTATGTATGGTGCTACTACCGCATGGTGTCTTTATTTTCGCATCTGTTTGTTGAGATCACATGCCCCACTACAATAGAAATACTAGAAATTTTCAAATATTTCTTTAGATTCATTCGTGTTCATCCCCATAATACCTACTCCAAAATGTATGCAACTGGAATTCGATAAATGTTATTTCTCAATTTTATTAGTCGGGAAACATCACTCCCGTGTGTGTAACTGAAAATATGGAAATGGAAATCATTCCAAAAATTGATTTTTTGACGTTTTTTTTTATTTCTGGATTGGTAAAACTGCTGGCAAAGACTGGCACCAGAAGCAACATTCATCGTTTGTCATCTGTAATATAATACGTAATTTATCTTAGAATTGAAAAAAACATATCTAACATTAATAATACGTCCAATGTTGGTATTGTTACGTAACGTCGACACGACACACTGGGAGGTAAATATTGTTTAGACGAGAAAAACACACGTTCGTAAATATGTAGTCTGCATCTCTCCTTCAGCCGTACAGCTCGTATCATATCAGTTCGAAAACAACATATTATGATCATCTACGAGACTAGTGGGCGTTGTCGTTGTAGATTCCACGCGTTGCAAGTGGCGCCTCGCACTCGGAACCAGGCACAGGCCTATCTAGTATTTGTACCAGATTCTACGCCTACTAGGCTACTGCTAATGATTTATTTCACTTCTCTGAAATGTGTAGGCTCACTGATGGGACTGCAGGCAATTTGCAATTGACGACTCGAAATGGGCGGAGCTTAAAACGATCGATAGGTCACGTGACTAGTATTGGGTATAAATCCTTATTTCGCAAGTTTGCGCCTGCTGAACGGCGCATCACTTAAATCACGCTCTAACTTTTATTCTATTCATTATTTAGACAACACTTAAATGAAAAATATTTAGCAAACATATCATTCCTCGTTTAAAGCGATTATTTCGATTTTTTTGACCAAGTCGTTAGCTTGTTATAACAATGTACGCATCACACAAGTGAAAATTATCAATGACTTAAGTTTTCTCATTAATTAATTTGACAAAAAAATACTGATCGGATTTCGAGAAGGATTCTTTGTAAAAATGCATCAGACTGTTAAGACAAGAAATAAACAAACTTTCTAGATAGAAAGCGCACTGAACGAAAATTTACAGCATAGAGTAATATGCAGCGTGCACTTTTTCACGGCTCATCCGCAAGTAAGATTGCGTATTTTAGATAAAAACACATACCCTGCATATTACTCTATGCTGCAAAGTTTCGTTCAGTGCACTTTCTATCTAGAAAGTTAGTTTATTTCTTGTCTAAAAATTCTGGTGCATATTTTTAAAGAGGTCTCGTCGAAATCCGATCAGAAGTTTTTTGTCAAATAAATTATTGAGAAAACTTTAGTTATTGATAATTTTCACATGAATGATGCGTACATTGTTATAACAAGCTAACGACTGTGTCAAAAAATCGAAATAATCGCTATTACAATGAATGATATATTTGCTAAATATTATTCATTTAACTATTGTCCAAATAATGAATAGAATAAAAGTTAGAGCGTGATAAGTGTTGCGCCGTTCAGCAGGCGTCAACTTGCGAAATAAGGATTTATACCCACTAATTCCGCCATGTTGCCTCGTGACGTCAGGAGGCGGGTACAATTCAAGTCGTCAATTGTACTCGACTCAAAGCACGTTCTTTCCACTCTGTTTTCTCCTTTAGGCATACATCGTTCGTGGAACATGTCTATTTTCGACTTCTTTGTCTGGATTTGCCTATTCCCCGTATAAACTGGTAAATTATATTAGTGTGCGAAAGTTTGTGTAATTAACACTTTCTGAAATACGCGTGCAATAACCATCAAGTATGACTAATTGCACCCTATAACAGGTTTCCCACTATAAAAAAAATCAAGTATGACTGTCGACAATAATTATTCTCAAAATATCAATAGAAAGAAGTATATTTACGGTGGCTTCACTAACAGACATTGTATAAAAGGTGATTGACGTATTTTCGTTAGGCATACCTTATAGTTCTTTAGGGCGCGAATGCTGTTTTGTGTTGCACCCATTTATTTATTTCTTGTTTCGGCGTGCTACCGATAAACTACCGATAGTTTATATTTACGATAAATATGAGTATGACGCACTTACTTTGATTAATTACAATTTCTATTTAACTAATAATCCGGTATTACGCAATATATTATATATTACACGTTGTTGAAAAGGTATTCGCGTGAATTATTGGGAGTGCCAATTGAATGAGTATTGAAACTATAGTCTCTTGCCCCTCAGGCTCCGGCGCCACTTCCGATATAGCGCCTATACTGTAACTGAGGTACGCTATATTTCCTAATTAGGCCTATAGATGTCGGTCTGAAGAGCTGATTGCAACATTGTTATCGCCCGACAAGGTATAGCGCTTATCGAGGACATGCTAGGCCTACACCTGGCGTCGTAGTCACTCATACGGTCGACATAAATAAAGAAATGTTTTATATAGGCCAAGTTGTATTTTGTAATTTGACTTATTGTAGAATAGGCCTATGCATACTGAACTAGATATACTGATTGCGGGTATGGACCTACAATAATTTATTGTATGCCTACTTAATAAAACTATCTATTGCAAACAACTATTCATCTTTTTATTTTCTAACATATGACCTAAAAATAATATGATCATTTCTGTTGTCTTCTTTAGAAATTTTGATTCAGACCCCTTATTCCTATATGCTTTGTATTAGTATTTATAATTTTTTTGTTGGATGAACGAAGCGAAAACTTCAAATTGACTATCCCGAGAAAAGTGTCTTTGAGTGTTTTTTTTTGTTTGTTTGTCTGTTCGCCTGTTCGCTGTCTACCGTATAAACGGCTTCTTATTTCGTACCTTTTTTGGTCTGATTGGCTCGCTTTCTACTGTCTAAATCTCTGAATTTAGGTCTGTCGTTTTAACGTTTTACAATCGAATAAATGTTTTTCTTGAAAATTGCTCAAAAGTGCGTGGAGATATGCCAAATACGCTTATCCACCAAATGGACTTAAAAAGCGTTCTCGAAACGGCCAAGCTAAAAATATACTAAAAATACAGATGTGCTATTCCAAAGCAATTCGTTATCTTCAGGGTTCCTTGCATTAAGTCGGTCAGTATGATTGAATTAGCCCATTAGAAGCCGTATGACGTAAAGTAATTCCTTTCTGCACAATTTAGCCATAGCTCGTGCACTTGTAGAACCAACATATAGGGGTGGCAAAGCGGTTAGGCCCACTCATGGAGCTCGAGTTGGGGAAGTGGCTGTTAAGTTTACCCCAATTATTCTGACTGAATATGGTTTCAAATTTTTTACATGCATGTGCGAATGCGGGACTGCGTGATACAATAAAGCCTTTGGGCATTCATTCCCAACTCTCCAATCCAATTAAGGCCATAACCTAATTACTAATTAGTCACCACCTGCATGGAAAGGGTCATAGTCAAAAGTCTGTTTGTGCTACAGCTTGCTATGCAAACCCATGAATACGGGTCGTAAACAGAATCTTTTAATTGTGCCGGGTAATGGATCGGCCTTGTTTTCAGGAAGCTTTCCGGTATAGGTATACTGTATTCTTGTACATATTTAAATTTTCGCTCTTCCACAGACCCCACAAACGCAAGGGAACTCTCTGAGGAAGAGAGCGGAGTGCTCTAAAAAATTTACGCACTTTTTTGTTTTTTAATTGTGTAACCGTGGTAATTGATAATTTTTCCGTGTGGTGTTTTAAGATACTAATATATCTCCCTGTCTAATTAGGCCGTTTTCATACACACCGGCAAAACCGACGTCGGCAACGGCACTGATGCCGACTTCAATGTAATCAAACGGCTGGCGCCGACGCCGGTTTTGCCTGTGTGTGTGTGAAAACGGCTAAAGAGTGTTTGTTTTTATCATTTATAATATCCTCTTCTCGCATCTCTCTGCCCTGTGAACCGCACTCTACGCGACGACCAGGGATGTGTTGTGAACGCACTGCTGACAATCAGGTTGTTGTTTACGTCGGCAAAAGATCAATGCTAATAATAGAGCCAGAGCGTTAGGCCTGGGTGGGATTTGCCAACCCAAGACCGAAACGGGTATAGGCAAATTATCGTGGATGGCACACGGGATCGTAGGCCGCAGGTTCATCGAAACGAGCATAGGCCACACACTGGTACCGCCGTACCGGTATTTGCTAAAATATAACTTACGAATGTCAAACGATTATCGATAATCGCTTATTGATCGAGTATCACTTGAAACGATTCAATATGTATGGTATGAGGGATACAGGGATTTCGCATTGAGCAATAAAACATAATTCTGTAATTTTGCACAAAATAATTGTTTTAAAGCAAATGCCCTGAGAACATGTTTCATAACAAGAACTCAAATCAATTCGTACAATACTACTCACTTTTTACTTTTTGTTATTTCGCTAGTAAAGCAAAATAACGGTAATAACAATTTGTATATTTTTACACAATCTGCAAAAAAAAAATCTGCGCACTTTTGATATCAGTTTGCCAAAATGCAGAATGTATGCAGGAAAAGACGCCAAAACGCTCACCCATTAAAGCGAATCCAAAAAATTGTGAAACAGGACGTAAAAGTTGCTCGCAAAACATGAGTTTGGACGTGATACGAGTACGACAACTTTGAGGGTTATATACTTTTAACATGAGTTTGGACTTGATACGACAACTTTGAGTGTTATATACTTATATAACAAGAGTTTGGACGTGATACGACAACTTAGAGGGTTATATACTTATAACTCAACTTTGAGGGTTATACAAAGGAAGAATGTCAAGATGTCTTCCTTCGACCATGACCCAAGATCAGGGACATGACCCAATCAATGTCCTCTATTATATTCGTTAAAACAAAACATAGAGACATCTTTTATGAAAACTTGTATTCCGCACTTACTTCGTCGGCACTGACGGGTCGTTGTGTATAGTCGTAGTAAATGTCACGTGAAAGTGAGCAAGCAAGTAGCAAACAAGAGTGCCCTCGAACACACAGGATGTGCGTGTGTGCGTGCGAGTGAACCGAAGACACCGCCGTCAACGAAAACCAGTTCGGGCAGCTGCCGACAAACGCTACGCACTACGCCGCACGCAACTCTTATGACGTAACGAGATATTGACTCGAGTCGAGGACGACAGCATGGAACTTACTAGGTCATCAAACTACGATGTTGTTTATTTATGGCATTCCACTCTCTCATTACTTCTGCTGGCTAGGCTAGCGCTAAGCTTACAGGGGCCGGCCGGCCAACTGTCTGCTTGCCTATCGGGAAACCACACATCTTCCTTTCCACATTCCGGGCTAATAATATAATTAATTTCCGTTCTGTGATGCAACTTTAACGGGACAAGGATATTTTTCTTATTGTTTCCTTCTTACTATTTTAATAATAATACATTAAGTTATCTCACATTGTTGCTGCTCGTTATTATTATTTTATTTTAGAAAACAACAGTTTTCCCTTGTGTTTCTCTTTGGAATAGGATAGGCTATCTATACATTAAACATAACAAATTTACAATAACTGGAAAACAATAATACTAATCCTTTAGTGAGAAGCTACAGTGTGTGTGGGGGAGGGATGCTTTTTGCAAGTTTGTGTTTCAATTTTATTTGTTGAAAAATAGACTATATTTTATGCCAACAGGGTTGAGGTGCCCAGCCAAAGTGTTAAATTATAAAGAAAATATACATTCTTGTGCCCCCCCCCCCCCTTTTTTTGTATTGCGTGAATTATAAATTACATTTTCATAAATTTACGTTTCGATTATTTCAATGTAGCTAGATTGAAGAATGTCGCCCACGTGTCGGCATCGTGTTTTATGTGATATTTTCCCCAGGATTAGCCTAGTTTTACTCTCCGTGATAACGAGTTGTTATTGATTCCACGTGGCTTATAGCTTCAATGACAAACGAGCGTCGATAACACTGCGTTGTTGATTTTATTGTGCACAGAGTATTTGATTTTCATTAGCAGATTGTCGTCATAACCGCTGCACACGTACGTCGCAGTCGCATTCGTCGACCACGTGCGGGGCGCGCGTGCGCTTAGTTCGGCTAGTTCGTGAATGTTCCGACAGGTGCCGCGTTTGCGTGTTTACGTCTACGCGCGCGAGAAAATGTGCAATGTCACGTTGTGTAACCGTCTTGTGTATGATACACAAGACGGTTACACAGTAGCCTATGTATAATGTGTGGCTTGTAAAGCGCCACGAATTACTTCGTATTATTAGACATTACTTATATGACATTTTGTATTTATTTTTTTCTTACCAAGGGAAACCTGTTAGGGTGCAATGCATGCTCCTCCTCAGTATTTCGGATAGGACAATTTGTGAAGGTATGTCCGAGGGCTGTTTAAGAGGACTCAACTCAATCCCTTGCATTTGCATCAACGACTGAGGTAGACCTAGGAATAAACCCGTCAGGATTGCCAGTCACGATGGGATTCGAATCCAGGACCTGACTGTTGGCCTAGCTTGAGAAAACCAGCTTTTTACGCAGAACGCAGAGATTTAGTCTGGATCACTTGGAATTGCTCGATAGTTTGTCATTGGTAAGAATGTAAGAACTGCGCAAGAGCATATTTTCCTATGATTGCCCACTTTTGTTAGATGACCGTAAATGTGCCACCAAATAGCTAATGTGTCGTAATTTTACAAGCTTACTTACGTAGGTAGGGGAAAAAATATTTGAAATGTTAAAATGTGCTCTGATAGCGACATGCGCTCATCCAAATTCAAATTTTTGGGTGCAAATTGGAGGTAGAAAAGTGTTCAACAAACAACAAACACCGTAAAAAAAATAATGGGGGTTATTACCCCCAAATATTATTTTTTACCACATATCTAGGCTTAGTACTAGGAAAACGCCAAAGTCGTTGTTAGACGAGTGAGTGAGCGAGCCATGTGTTGGAGTGCTCACATGCCGAAGGCCTCCCTAAAAAAGTCTATCATAGGCTAGAGTGGCGCATTATGGCCTTACAGTTGACGCGCCCTTATACCAACTAAACTTAAAAACCTATATTATTTATACCGATATAATTATCAAATTTAAATGCAAATGTTCCCGGGTACTCAAGACATGACTCGCTCACTCGTCTAACAACGACTTTGGCGTTTCCCTAGTCTAGTTGGCTAAGGCGCCCTTACACCCGAAATGTGGGAACCTGGGTTCAATCCCCTGGTCGGGAAAGATTTTGTAATATCTGGATTGTATTTAAAAAAATATTAAACAGGTTTTGAAATGCTTATAACGCAGTGTAGTCTATCATCTGTGACAATGCTATGGAAGACATAGTAGCCAGTACGAAATACGTGTAAAGATTGCAAGGTTTACTCAATCTCCGAGCGGAATTTGGGGGTACCTTGAGCGTACAAGATTCTATACACCTTGGTCACTGCATGCAATTTTTACAGCATGACAAAATATAACAAATAAAAGTTTTTTTTTCGAAAACGAAACCAAAAAAGCTTCTTATGTTAAGCCTATTTTTCAATTTATGATTTCTTGTAGATTTAAATCGCAACGGATTTTGCTCATTTTGTTAGCAGTTCTCAGTTAACTGGTCACGGATGTCTGTTCAAAATTTCAGCTCAATCTGGTCGTTCGTCCGTATGGGACCGAACAAACAAGACAGACAGACAGACAGACAGACAGACAAATTAATGACGAGGAAGGTCCGTTCGACTTGCGTTGTAGAACCATAAACGGCATCAGAAATTGCAAATGGGGATGGGCCTGTATAATAATACTACACTAAAATGACCGTTTAAAAAATTGTATCTTGTAACTGTGATTTTACACGAAAATTTTAAGTTTTTTGATCCTGAAATTGGCAACAATATTTGGCGTTTTGGGTAATTTCATAAATCGGCTTTAACCTGCTTATTTTTGTTCCACATAGATACTAGAGCATCGTATTCGTACCAATCTAAAATGGCCCTTTATATTATCGTGTCTGGAAACTGTGCACAAATATACACTCAAAACTAGTTAACCAAATGAAATATATTTTTTGAGTTTAGCGCCCGAGCCAAGCCAACACTGTCTGTACTGATAATTATGATATGCCTATTGAGCGATTTTAACGACAATATTCATGGTGTGGTTGTAACGATTATGCAGCACGTGGCATAAGAACACAATTCCAGGAAATAGGGCTTAGGGTTATCGCTCCAGAGTAAAAATAGACTTTGTTTAATTGTTACTTATAGGCCTGCCTACACGCGTTACAGTAATTGCTCAGTTGACACATTTCTGGATTATTTGGTTGTATAACATTATTGATAGCACGTTTCGCTGTAACGACACAATCTTGCTGAGTGGCTTCTTCGTTTTCTTCCTTCTCGAACTTCTCTAACTTGCGTAAGAATGTAAAATCTGAGAGGCCATAAGAATAAGATTGTTAGTTTTATTTTTATTTTTCAGTGTTACCAGTGAATACTTGTGCGCTTTTGGATGAACGTTTTTTTTAGTAATATTATAGCAACCTACATCAGTCAGTAAACTGTAACACATAGTTAATACACTTATGTCTCCACTTCGAATAATTTAAATTGGACGTATTTTTCCCCTTTGTATGTAGATTACACAAATTCTGGTACTTGTTCATTATAGGGCCCCCCCCCCCCCCCAAAAGGAAAGTGGATTGGGGGGCATGAAGTGCGTTGCCGTGGTCAGCTACGCCCCCCCACGGCGCTTCGCGCCCCTCCCCCCTTAACCTACTTTCCTTTTCGGGGGTGTGTGTGTATATTTTGAACAAGTAGAGTACCCAAATTCTTAATATATTGCACATGGATGGATCTTGGATCCTGTATAAAACCTCGTCGCATATGATTATCAATCAATCACTATATAGATATAGATGATATTTTTATTCACTTAGACTAGTACAGTGTACAAGTATAACTCTTTGCGGAGAAAGTGAATAGTCTATATTAAATAATAATAAAAGTGATATAAAAGTGTGAGATGACTGTGTATAAGAGTGGGGGTGAGCCATAGCTGAAGGAATTATGTCAAGAGGTAGCATTACGTAATCAGATCCATCGCCAGAATGAACGCTGACTTATTGGTATTTATCTGGGAGTCTTCCCGATCAAGGTCCAAATCAAAACAAAACAAAAAAACAGCACAAATGAACGAAACTAAAAAATTATCTTATTTATATTTTATTTTTCTCTATTATTAAAATTAATTCCAGCTGTTTTTTTTTAAGTTTCTCCTGCTTCCATGTTGCTGGGCACTAACCTTCAAAACAACTGTCGGTTGTTGATATTGCCACGCTCACTGCTCACAGTTTGCGCTTGCTGTCTCCCTACTGTATTCATTTCCTTCCTTACTAAGTTACTGGGGTGCGCAGAAACTCCCCACCATTTCGGACAAACCGCTGGGGGTCGAACTTATCCAAACGCTTTGGCCTAACTTGTTGCTCGCAGTGACGCCGTGACACACTGCACTTCGTCAAATCACGCTAGTTTTTCGGCATTACGATGAGGAATGCAGAAATGCACTCATTTTGCCGCTATCGTACATCGAGCAAAGTTCAAAGATATACAATATGTTTTATGTAAGAGAAGGTGGTCGTAACCTATGGGTGTATTTACTATTTTGGCTTTTATAATTTAAATCCAATGCCAGTGAAGAATATTTTGTTGTTGTGGGCGTGCTTTTGTGTATTGTTATATTGAAGAGGGCAGGGACTCATCTCGTTTTCCACTTGAAAAGTATTTTATTGTATATTTTAATTTTTAATAGCGTATTATTTTATCAGTGGAAGAGACTTTAAAAACTCAAACTATGAATAAACTATAACGTTTGCTTTTTATATGCGTACTTGCTTTGTTTGCGATGAGAATAGATAGTGTGCAATGTTATCAAACTGCAGCTGTCGTAAATGAAGTCTGTTGATAAGCGCGCTTACAAAGTGTTTATTTGTTTACGGATCGTTTGACGCACTACAAGTGCACATTCTTTAGAATTTATAGCTAAGTGTGCATGTGCTATGTGCCAACCAACAGCTAGCTATTGAGTAAGTTCGAGAACTTGTGTTTGGTTACAGGCCTAATTGTTTGCAATTCTAGCACTCGTCTCGCGGCGATACTCGATAGTCGATACGACACTTCAAGCACACGCTTCTATTTGCGTTCTACGGGGTGAAGGTCACCCAGCCAAGTTCAAAACTAATTCAACAGGAAGTTATAAAGAAATTCAACGTCTTTATCACCATTGACTTGGAATCATTCTTCTAGGCCTTTTGGCCGTACGTACCGGTACATTGAGGAAAAGGCACAGGCAGGCAGATATGGATGGCTAGCCTAGTTTAGAAGAGAGGGTAAACTCTGACTGAGCATAAGTATAATAATTAGCCTGCCTATCACTGCTGAAATTATAAGTATGCAAACAAACGAAAAGCCTGCCACCCCCAACCATCTTGGGTTGCGCTTAAAGTATTACCAATGTAAAAGTCAATAACTTAAGGTGACATTTTGAGGGGAAAATCACTGCGTCCGAAGTCCGAACTGACCCGAAGATTTTCCCAATCATATCATCCTATCGGTCTCGAAAGTATTCATTACCCCACCCCGCACTCATTTTTTCAAAATTAAAAAAGCACCCATCTGCCCCCTTTACAACTACCCACTAATATTTAATTAAAATTTCCCCAACCTTGTTAAAAGACTTGGGAACTTATTCGTTATGCTGGTTACGATACGACCACTCTATTATCTGCAAGGAATCCAAAAACATGTACTACAACGGGCTTCTTTTCTCGCTGCTCGGTATCTCGATATCTAGGCTTAGCACTTTTTTAAGCATTTCCCATAACGACTGTTTTCATCATCTGTTATCATCTGTCATCTGTTGGTATGAAACTTTACATTGCTGTCAAGCAAGAACATTCTTCACACAATCATGTATCAATTAATACACAATCTAAAATCTAAAATATCATTTTGCAATTTTTCAGTAACGAACTATTTGTTACATTTCATTGTATAGGCTTACTTATTTGAAAATAAATTCAAATTTATTTCATTGTAAACCTGTGTGTTCGGCCTACGCCTTGAAAGTGGGCATAACCACATTCACGTTTTGGCAACGACTGGTCGATTAGAATGTGATAACGTGCGCACCGCGGAGCGAACTAGTTCACTCATACAAAACAAGTGACAAGGCAAATCGTATTTCAAGACAAGCCGTCTTAAACTAGGAAGTGTTGCTAAAATGTGCACGAATCGAATATCGAACCCGGACCTGTGAGTAGCGGGTGCAACGACCTGCACGCTCGCTGTTCAGCCGACTGCAGTGAGTGGAGTGCATTCGGCCTCTAGTTCTTGTACTTCATCCATTCTAAGTTCTCAATAGCCTGCAAGTGCACACGTTGTGATACACTAGGAAAACGCTTAAGTCCCGCTGCGTTGATGGATGAGCTTTTTTGTAAGTTTTTAGTTTGTGTAGGACCACTTTTCCTTTGCAAGTGCGTTTTGAATGCATTGTAGGTTATTGTTGTCAAGTTTCTATTGTTACTTGTTAATTGTAAACTCATATTAAAACCTTCATTCTATGGATTCTGGTTAACTTTTTTTTAACTTTTTCTTTCAAAAGGTACTAATCACCATAACCTTATTGTCCATGTGAAATATGAACGTTGTAGCCCCACCCGTTTGGTCAGAATCGGCCCAAATGTCACGAACATCTCGCACTAAAAATCGAAAAAATCATAAAAGTACGATATTCGCAAAAAAATATTTCTTCGATTGTACCCAAAAACAATACAGCTCTAAGTTCAGAGATTTGGAATGTCCCCTCCAATTTTCATCAAGTTCGTAAATTTTGCCGTTTGCCTGGTAGAGAGCAAACAAACAGACAAAAAAAAAAAAAAAAAAACATTTAAGCTAAATTTTTTGAGGGGTTAGTGAAATTGAAGTCTTCGCTTCTCTCATCCAATTATATTGTCTATCGACGTTCTCAATTCTCATTGCCACGTGGTTGCCATATCGAACTATCCTTGCAAAACCACGTGACCTGTCTTTTATGTTTTTATTGTTATTTGAAAGCTGGACGTCTTGATTATCGCTCCGCATCTATAAATGAGACTCGGACTCGTAACCCATTATCAACGCAAACAAACAACATGAACATTTTGTTTTGATAGATTTAATTAAATTATCCTTATAAGGTGTAACATTTTGAAATAAGCATTTACATGGTTTTTATGAGGGCAATTGAAAGTCGAAACCCGCTAATTCATGCACGAGTTTCTTATGTAACAATGGTAAATAGAAAACCAACAAGCAATATCTAGGATTTAATTAAGATAGTATTTAGATGTGGAAAAATGAAGTGTCATTTGAATTTCAAATAAGAAAGTACGGGCACAATTTTTCAACGGTTTCTCAAACGTACCTGTGATGATTTCCATCACTAATTTACTACCTCTAAAATTCAATTATTGTTGGCCACCCGCGACGAAATTGAGATAAAATAATGCGTAACATCTCGTGCTTCATCTCATGTTTGGATTCGCTAAGACATTACCGAGAGCTGGAGGGAATAGGGATGACGTCTGACTTCGTGACAGTCTGGATTCTGGAAGAAGGTTTTGTTCGTTTGCCTCGGCCTCTGTTCGAATGCATACACAAGTTACATAATTCGATGTTTTCTTCGTAATAACAAATGTTATTGCGTAATCTTGATGAGACAGCAGTTCTTGAAGTAAAATGCAACATTGAAACGAATGTGGGGGTATTGACAACTCGCACCGTTCACGTGTCTTACACAACGAGTTGTGGGCACGTGCTGAGATTGGAATACACACACTGGAAGATGTGCCCACAACATTTTAGCGTTTTAGACATTTTATCGACTTTTTCATAAAGTAACAACATACTGTTGGTTATTTCACGGATATGATGGGGCGGGGAAATATCTTACAAAACGTATAGCGCCAAAGGGGAAAAAAGTGGCTATAAGAAGTCGTATGTAGTTTCGTTAGAACTATAACTTGCTTGAAAAGTCATTCAAATGTTATAATCAGCAGTGTTTTTAATAACATGTTACATCAATTTAATGTAATCCTTACTTAATTAAAATAGCTACTGATTACGATATTCACAAATCACAATATATGCTGATGCAATAGGCCTACTGCATTTTTGTACATAATAATCGAGCAATATTAGTTCAAACTTTCAAGTCATTCAGTAGAGTCTTTTTTACTGGTTATCAGGTGTACCGTGTACATGTAGTGTGTTATCCAAAAATTATTAATGGGTCTACGCTCTTTCGTGAGTAAAGTACATGATTTCAGTTTCGTACAAGGGAAAGGCTCCCCAGCTATTGCGGGTCCGGGGCGCACAGCCCCGAGAGTGTGATTGAAGAATTTTAACGAGTTTTAAGCATGTTTCTTGTTAATGGTGACTAATGAAGATGGTTGTGATTGAAAAATTAGATTATGTGCTTTGACACGACAATGGATTTCGTCATTTGTATCAAGAGAATATTTACACGACCCTGGTTTATTTTAGTTTTTCTTGAGAAATATATATTTCGTTTTGGTTTTACGCCGTATATACTCGCGTATAGTACCTCCAAAGACACCAGGTTGGCTACATCACATAGCATACAGCATAGCATAGCCTCCGGGAACATTTTGTTCATGGAAGTTTTATTTTACTCAATTTAATATCGTAATGAAAATCATTTCATATTTTTCCTCTTTTTTAGGAATTCATTTTTTTATTCACCAAAGATGTCTGCTATATATGGCGGTTGCACTGTCACTTGCGTGTCACTTATATCACCCCCTAGCTAACAAGCTTTATTGTAAATTACACATTACACATTTGGTAAAGTAGTGCGCACTATGATACCAAGTCAAAATATAGTGAATGACTTTGAAACCAGCACTTTTAGAAAATCGAACTTTTTTTTCAAATATTTCTGATCGGGCAAAAAAAGTTTTGTTTATTTTTTTATAATTTTCTTAATAATTGTGAATTTTTTTGTTTGGCGGTATTTTGTACCGCCAAACGAAAAAAATCGCTGGGAAAACAATTGTTAAATAATATGTTTTCTCTCAAGTCAGCCTCTAGAAAACCAGTTGAAAATTAATGTCACAAAAACACAACTATCTACGTTGAATGGTGTGCTTGGGCGAATTGAAGTTTGAAATTATTCTGAAGAGGCGATATTTGCCGTGTGCCCGATCAGAAATTTTTGAAAAAATAGTTTTGGTTTTCTAAAAGAGCCAGGTTTCAAAGCCATTTGATTTGAAAGATATTTTGACTTGGTAGCATATTTGGGAAAATAGAAAAACATTTAACTAAATATAAGTTTCACTCATAATATTTAAATTTAGGTTTGTGAGGCTTTTTTCCTGACTAATCAGGTGTACTGTCACACCTTGTACACCGTAAAAAAACAGCTACCGAAGTCATCATCATGTTTGTGCCCAGGTGGCTCGATCTCGAATTTTCATCATACCAAATAAAATAGTAATTACTTTTTCTGTAATTGTCAGACTGCTTTAAAAGTGTAAAATGTGTAATAATTATTGTTAATAACTAGGAAGCTTCGCAAACGCTTTTTCAGGCGCGTTGTTGGATGAGCGTAATTTTTTAAACGAAAAAAACGTAAAATAAAGATTTTCATGAGAAATAATTTTTCGATTGCGCTCAAATTTCACACGAATATATTAATTCATAAAATTAAGGTTCTGTGAAAAAATCATTACAATTAAACAAAGCATGTAGGTGTTATAAGCCGAAGAATTTTTTTAAAATTGCGATTTTAATGAGAAATATTTTCCGATTTCGCTCAAAAACGTGCAGTTCTAAGTTCAGAGTTTTCGAAGGCCTACATAAAATTTCATCGCAATCGGAGTATCAGTTTAGCCGGAATCGTGTTAACAGACAGACAAAAATACAAAAAGAAAAAAAAAACATTCCGGATATTTTTCTCCAGTGTAGTGAAATGGAATCTTCGCTTCGCTCGCTACGCTCATCCAAAAAACTTATGCGCTTGGCTCAACGCTACACTCATCTGACTGCAGCCGTACAAGCTTATAAGCTGTGTATTGGCAACAATTACAGATTTAACATTTTTAATGCCGTCTACCAATGTTTCTTTGACTTAATAAACAACTACATACAGAAATTGTAAGTAATTACTTATTACTATTTTATTTGGTATGATGGAAATTCGAGGTGGCCGCTCACTTACTCTTCTCACTAACGTTGTCGCATGCGATCGACTGTTGTCACTTGTCGCTGTCACTTAGTAAATAGACCCCCGGTTCATATCCACGCTTGTCGCGGTGAGCGGTGACTAAAATGGCAAACTGCGATCGTTCTCACTAAGCTATTTGTCCCGACCACGCATATCGGCTATCACATGACGTTTTGATAACGTGCCGACTGCGTACTTTCTGGCGAAGTGCGTTCTGACCTCATTATGTTTTCAGGTATTTTACGCTCAGACTGCGCCAGTTCTCAAAACCATTAGTCAACCCTTGGCGCGGCCGTGCGCATCGTTTTGACATTGCCTCTAGTATTTCGACGTATTTTATACCAACCATTTTTTATTAATTTGCATTGGCAGGATTAAAATTTAGAGAATTTTAAGTTGTGTGTACAAACAATTAAATTAAAATTAAAATAAAATAATATGGATATTGTGTGTATAATAGGCGTATGGATATTATTGGATATTATGGATTCCCGCAAACAGCATCTAAAACCGGGTGTACATTTTGTTCCGATTGGATGATATCGGCCAAAACTACGTAAACCTCATTAGATGAATTTATCACATTCGTATAATTATTTCACCCTATTTTCTTTAGGCATGTATTTTGTCTTGCCGTCTGCCAATCATTTTACAAGTGCAGACTCGTGGTGAGACTTTGTCAATGTATGCGGAGATGCCTGAATTTCAAATTAATGTGACAGCTGCTAATTTTTGGTATTTTTCAATCATTTCGGTGAACGGTGAACCTGGAAACCACACCCACTTCTGAAGAAAAAGTTATAAAACTAATTCATTGATGAAGTTAGTTGACAATCTTCAAACCATTATAATTGCTTGTTTGGGTAAACCTATATTTTATCGTTTTGCCAGCACACGTAGTCACGTACTTGTCTATTCTATACAGAGGACTGAGGAGTATTGTTTTTATACCCACGGATGGGTTATTCATAAACCACGACGTCCTTTTGCTTTATACCCTTCCAGATTTCCCGCCTACCTTGAGATCCATAACATGAATTATTAGAATTGTAGATGCAAGTAAACACAAACATGAAAGGTAGGGTTTGGGCCCGAATGGCTTTCTAATAATAAAATACTTAAAATAAAACTTAAAACTTAACTTATAATAATCGGAGGACCAGGAATAAATTACGAACTAATTAGTAAATCCATAGAGAGGTAAAATCACTAGATTGGTGAAGCTTAACGAACTGAAATATTATTAAATGATACGTAGCACAGTAGTACACAAGTATATGAATAGCACGAAAGACGAAACAACTAACAATTAGGTAAACTAGAATTATGTACGTGGTGTACAGGTTTGGCCGTAGCGAGCCGTGAAACCCGTGCGTGTGGCCGTACCCTGAGCCTCGAGAGTCCGCACTTGTCTGTCGGGGGCTGTTGACCGACACAAAGACACCCTCCACTCTCCGGAATCTGGGTCAGCTAGAGGCCAGAACAAGCAGGCGTGCGCCATCTGCCGAAGAGTGGAGAAATGTACCTAAACTAAAGTTCATGTGACCGACGAGAGAGTGACACCTGAAGGGTGTGCACCAACATTCTCCCGCGGGAAAAGGGCTGGCATACCTTTTCAAAATATAACTCTGAAGGAGCAACACATAAACACTAACACAAAATTACACATAACATCACAAAACTATGTCTCTGAGTCCGATTGATATCACTCAGGGAATGGACACAGTTTGTGGATGGGTCGGCGATAGATGCCGGAGGAGGACTTGATAGTTGCCACTCGCACTAAGCCGTCAGGACCAGGATGGACTTCCGTGACCACGGCCGTTTTCCAGTGGAGTGGAGAACTTTCCTCCTTCAGAAGAACTACAGTTCCAGGCCGCAGGTTGCGTTCGGGGGTGGTCCACTTCGCACGCTGTTGCAGACCATGGAGGTAGTCCACCGACCAGCGACGCCACAGCTGCTGCGTAGCTTTCTGGATCAGCTGCCACCGATCCAGCCGGTTGACACTGACATCGGCGAGGTCAGGGTCGGGAAGAGAAGTAAGAGGCTCACCGATTAGGAAGTGACCGGGAGAAAGAAAAGTTGTGGAAGAGGGGTCAGCTGTCATAGGTGACAAAGGGCGAGAGTTGAGGCATGCTTCAACTTGGCATAACATTGTGGACATTTCCTCGAAAGTAAACAGACGGTTTCCAGCAATACGTCTCAAATGGTACTTAAGAGACTTCACTGCTGCTTCCCACAATCCTCCAAAGTGTGGAGAACCTGGAGGTATGAAGTGCCACGTGCAACCTTCTGCTCCTGCATGATTCCTGACATGAGATTGATGTTCTTGATTTCTCAGTAGGGTTTGAAGCTCCTTCAGTTCACGATCTGCTCCAACAAAGTTTGTACCGTTGTCGCTGTATATGTGTGCGCTCATTCCTCGGCGGCTAACGAATCTTCGGAAGGCTGCGATGAATGCGTTAGTGCTTAAACTACTAACAAGTTCTAAGTGAATTGCCTTCGTTGCAAAACACACAAACACTGCGATGTAAGCCTTCACAGTGGTCTTACTCCGTGGAGTACCACATTTGAGTTGGATAGGGCCAGCATAGTCAACTCCAGCATTAAGGAAGGGACGTGCTGGTGTTACCCTATGCACTGGTAAGATGCCCATCTGTTGTTTGGATGTTTCAGCCTTTAGCTTAAAACAGGAAATGCACTTGTGGATGACACTCTTCACCGTACGACGTACGCTGGGTATCCAGTAGTGTTGTCGCAGGGAGGAGATTAGAAGTTGCTGATTTGCGTGCAGCAGGCGCTGATGTTCTGCTACTATAATCAGCTTAGTTAAGTGATGTCGAGGAGGCAAGATCATGGGATACTTGTTGTCGTAGAGAGGTTGGCATGGTGCAAGCGACTGCCTACGCGGAGTATTTGGTGTTGGTCAAGGAATGGGTTTTAAATTCTGAGTGTACTTTTTGGAGGCAATGGGTCGAAGTGGCAATACACTTGAGCTCTGTTGCGTAACATGCCTGCTGTACAGCTCGTATGCATGTTTCTAGCGCCTGCCGTAACTCCTTACAGGATAGCGATGACAGCTGTCTGGATTGTGGAGGTTTAAGGCAGTTGTTCACAAAGCGTGAGCAGTATGCAACTACTCGTTGACAAGTCGCCAGTTTGGAGAATCTCTCAACGAACTCTACTGGCACTGATTGTGACAGCAGGACAGAAACCTTGCCATGGGCTTTGCTGTTGTTTTCGGTCTGAATCAACTCTTGCTGTGCTGTAATAGGAGCTCCGGACACGAATTCATTTGGCCAAGAATCAGAGTGTTGTAACCATTTAGGTCCATTCCACCAAATTGTTAGATCATGTAGTTCCTTTGGATGTACTCCCCGAGAGATATGATCAGCAGGGTTGTCCTGGGATCTGACATGACGCCATTCGTTTGTTGCCGTAGCTTCTTGAATTTCGGCCACACGATTGGCAACGAACGTCTTCCATCTCGTAGGGCTTGCTGTTAACCAGGCGAGAACAACCGTAGAGTCAGTCCATAGGTATCTGTTGCTGACACTGATGTGAAGAGATGCAATCACCTTCGTCAAGAGTCGGGTTAGCAGCATGCGCCACATAGCTCCAACCGCGGAATGGATTGTTTCTTGAGCGGTGCTACCTTAGACTTTGAACAAAGTAACTTTGTGGTGACTTGACCGACCTCATTTGTTGAACGAAGATAGACACAGGCTCCGTACGCTTGTTCAGAAGCATCGCAGAAACCGTGGAGTTGTATGTCTGCCGGAAGACCATGGGCTAACACCAATCTGTCGATACTGATTAGGTTTGAGCATTGGGAGAGAGTCCTGATAGTATGCCATTGTTGCATTAACGTTTCAGGAAGGCTGTCGTCCCAACCAAGGTTTCTTGCCATAAGGCTTGTAAGAAGATTTTACATACGATAACCACTGCGCGGCCGACTAGGCCCAATGGGTAGAAGACCGATGCGATGGTGACGAGAACCTGACGTTTCCTACGAAACACTCGATTGGAATGTGTGGAACTGACTTGTGCTGTTCACAATCTGTAACTGGTCGGAGCCTGGGTGCCACAGTAGACCTAACGTTTTGACGTGATCTTCGTTGTCAAACTGCAGAGGAAGCTGTGATTCGCGCCACTCTTCTGGGATTGCCTTCAAGAGAGCGGGGTGATTCGCACACCACTTCCGAAGGGGAAATCCACCATTGTTGAGAAGATCTATCATTTGGTCTTGAAGTTCAAGCACCTCGTCGATGGTGTCACCTCCAGAGAGGACGTCGTCTATATACATGTCGCGCTTCACGATTTCTGCCGCCTTGGGGAAGCGGTCTCGTTCACCGTCTGCCAGTTGATGGAGACACCTGGTTGCTATGAATGGGGCTGAGGCGGTACCATAGGTGAGTGTCGTGAGCTGAAACTCTCGAGGGGTACCATCTGCGTTTCTTCCCCAGAGGATACGTTGCAGATCATAGTCAGCAGGGTTCATCTGAATTTGCCGGTACATCTTTGAAATGTCTGCCGTAAAGACAAACTGATGCAACCGAAACCTAAGAACAATGCTCATGAGGTCTTGTTGGATTGTAGGGCCAACCAGGAGCATGTCATTTAGCGATGTGCCGTTGCTGGTTTTGGCTGAAGCATCAAATACTACTCTCATCTTTGTAGTAGTACTTGATT
Organism: Sweltsa coloradensis; assembly: GCA_024449915.1. Lineage (NCBI taxonomy): Eukaryota > Metazoa > Arthropoda > Insecta > Plecoptera > Chloroperlidae > Sweltsa > Sweltsa coloradensis. The sequence continues at coordinate 76,176 of JAMZAV010004497.1, forward strand.
CCTTGATGACCGGGTGATGTGGTAAATAGTAGCAAGGTGCTGAAGGTTTATCTAGGGGCCTGACTGCCTTCATATGACCGAGATCCTCATACTCACGCATGAATAGACTGTACTGCGTATCAAGGTGAGTATCACGAGTAAGACGTCTCTCGATTTGGTTTAATCTAGTACGGGATGTACAGTATGATGCACCAAGCATCGCCGGGTCTTGCTTGAGAGGTAGACGGACGACAAAGCGACCTGTTGCGTCTCTGGTAGTGTTTTCAATGAAATGAGTCTCACACCGCCGTTCGTCATTGGTTCGAACTGGGTGGGTCATATTTTCTTCAACTTCCCAGAAGCGTTGAAGCAAGTCGTCGTTACGTAGGAAGAACGTGCGGGGTGCTGGGCGTGGTGTGGACTCTTCTACCTGCGCTTGCTGAATGCGGCCAGATAGAATCCACCCTAACTTAGTGTTTTGGAGCATAGGGTAGTTTCCAGGTCTCGATCTTTGCTGAGGAAGCAGTAGGTCGAAGAAAATCTCAGCTCCGATGAGAAGGTCAATCTTGCCAGGTTGGTCGAAAGTTGGATCCGCAAGGGTGATATCCGATGGTAGACCCCATGCATCAGGATTGATCTTTGTGGCTGGTGTGTTGCCCGTTATTCGAGGCAATACCGAACAACTAATGGTGGCGTTGTAATCACCAACCGTAGATTGGACCTCAAGAGTGACACAATATTTAGTTTCAGATGTAGAATCATTAATACCATGAATGGGAAACTGATTGTGTGCTTTTTCAAGCGCAGAAGACTGTGCCAATGACTCGGACACAAAGTGGGATTGTGATGCCGAGTCAAGCAGCGCTCGACATGTGTGTAGTTGGCCATGGTTGTCACGCACCCGTACGAGGACAGTGGACAGAAGAATCTGCACGTGTGGCTGTACCTTCAAGGAACAATAATTGTTCGTTCCCTGGCTGTGAGGTGTAGCCGGTGGTCCAGTTCCATTATCAGTCGACAAGGATTGTCGATGATCGGTCGTTCCCGTTCCCACCTGCCCTCCAAAATGCAGAAGCGTATGATGTGCCTTAGCACAGCTTTTGCAACTTGAGGCTTGGCATGTGTCACTACGGTGTCCGTCTTGGAGACAGTTGCGGCACAAATTCTGCTGCTTTACAAAGTCACAGCGTTGTTTAAGATCAAGGTTAATGAACTTAGAACATTTATAAATGCGGTGACTTGTCCCTTTACAGTAGCCACATGTGGGTGCCGTGGTAGAGACGTAACTTGCCCTTCCTTGCCTTCGTTCCTTCTGGGTAGACTGAGCACTGCTATTAGGCTTATTCTTACTACCTGAGCTGATGACCTCCAGTGCTTGGCATCTCTGTTCCAAAAATGAACAGAGTGATTCAAGACTAGGTGTATCGGCCGTAGTGTGGCTAATTTCCCATTGATTACGGGAAGACGAATCTAGCTTATCTAACATTAGCTGAGACAACAGTAACTCGTGAACTGGCGTTTCCATTTTCAAAGCTTCAATGGCATTCACGTTGCCTTTCAGCTGGTTAAGGAGAGCGCGTAAGTCAGTAGCTGATTCTCGACTAACCATTGGTAAATTCAATAATTCCTTGACATGGCGAGTTGCAATAAGTCTATTGTTTTGGTATCTTTCCCGCAACATGTCCCATGCAACTGTAAAGTTTGAATCGCAAACTGGCAGCGATGTGATCATTGAATGGGCCTCGCCCGACAAGGAAGACAAAAGATAATGAAGTTTCTGTACACTTGATAACGCTTGGTTATTGATAACTAGACTATCAAAAATATCCTTAAAATGTACCCACTGACTGTAGTCGCCACTGAAGGTAGGCAATTTAATGGTAGGTAGCTGTACACGCATACCGTCACTGGGTGCATGACTGCAACCTCCTGTGCTTCCAGGACCGGCTACAGGACCTGGAATAGTTGCAGGTTCTAATAGCGTCGTGATTTTGGCCTTCACGGCATGGTATGCATTTTCAAAGTTTTCACGATCAGATGAGTGATCATCTTCATCATTTAATTCTAAATCATATTGCACTTCATTGTATGATTCCCAAGAATTAAGAACCTGTTCTAATCTAGACCTGATTAGATTGATGTCATCAGTGCTGGCGTCATATTTTTCAACGAAGGTTGCAATACGTGTGATTGTCGCCTTGACTAAACCTCTCTTTTTGAGTAATAACTTTTTGTGTGCTGGGTCCATTATGCCAAGAGAAATGCCAAATGGAAACAAGGAATAGAACAAGGAATAATCTGACCTGATATATCAACGGCAGTGTCAACGGCGGTGGTCGAACTGGAGACCTGGAGATGACGGCTGCAGGTGGGCGGCGCTCAGCTCAGCTCCCGCGTGTGACGAAACGAGCGCGTACCAGCGTACAGGTCCTTGTTGCGCGCACGGCTCTGAGCACGGCTGGCTTCCCGCGTGAAGCCGAGAGCAAATAAGCCGGTGTTGCACGCAGACGGAGCCCGACGAAGCTAGCGTGCTGTCCCTCTCGAGGAATGTTTTCACAACGCGACGCGCAAATAATATCACTCAAAGTTCGAGATACACAACTTACTTCACCAATCCGGCCCGGTGGGACCAATGTTTGGGCCCGAATGGCTTTCTAATAATAAAATACTTAAAATAAAACTTAAAACTTAACTTATAATAATCGGAGGACCAGGAAAAAATCATAAAAGAGGTAAAATCACTAGATTGGTGAAGCTTAACGAACTGAAATATTATTAAATGATACGTAGCACAGTAGTACACAAGTATATGAATAGCACGAAAGACGAAACAACTAACAATTAGGTAAACTAGAATTATGTACGTGGTGTACAGGTTTGGCCGTAGCGAGCCGTGAAACCCGTGCGTGTGGCCGTACTGTGAGCCTCGAGAGTCCGCACTTTGTCTGTCGGGGCTGTTGACCGACACAAAGACACCTCCACTCTCCGGAATCTGGGTCAGCTAGAGGCCAGAACAAGCAGGCGTGCGCCATCTGCCGAAGAGTGGAGAAATGTACCTAAACTAAAGTTCAAGTGACCGACGAGAGAGTGACACCTGAAGGGTGTGCACCAACAGGTAGGAAACCTGGCAAGTAAGAACATGCTCACAACAATACTGGAAAAACCTCTGGCAAAAGCTTCAGTCGGGATGCCGGTGTCAGTTCAGAACGATCACCTCTCCAACTAGTAATCGCGTGTAACGCTTGCGCTACCTGGGTGTAATAGGCCGATAATATCAATATCTAAATTATAGGTGCTTAATTTCTATTGATGAAGAGTGCGAGTGCGTAAAGTTACGTAAAATGCAACTCATCTCTGTTTTCAAGCACCCAATAGGGGGTGAGGATTGGGAGGTTTGGGCCCCAAAACGTTGAACCGCAAGGAATTGTTTTGGTGGGCCCAAAGGGTTTTCTTCGATAATTCTAATCATTGTAAATGTGAATTAATTTTTTGGAAATTTATGATTTTTAGTGCAGCTTTAAAAAGTCGCTTTAATCATTGTAACCCGAGTAAAAAAGGTGTAAACGGCGAATGAGTCCCTGCCATGCCATCCAATAAAATTTGGGGGAAAAAAACATTTTATTATTATCTAACCTATTAGTGCAGTGTTGTTTAAAAAATGAGACGGGGGTTTCGTACTTTTTTTGGAAAAATATTCCCCTACTTTCATAAGGGATGCACACTTTATAGAAAAAAAAATATAGAAATAAAGGGTACCTTTTTTAAATGTAAAACGTGATTTTTCAAAGTTTTAATTTTTGTAGTTTTTGATATTATTGGTGTACCTACAAATGTTTGCTATAGTTGTTTCGTATCAATTTTGGCGTTGGAATGCTGGCGACATGGGTGGGCTAATTAGCGACCCGTTTTTAAAATTTGGTGTTCGTTGATTGATACGTTCCCCACCGATTGCGTCGGCATCGACAAACTTGCCTGGGAAACAGCTATGCACGAGATGAGTGCACCCACCTCGCCGATGAATGACCTTGACGTTGTTTTTTTCCATTGTGCCGAGCGGGGAATTCCCAAAAATGTGCAGCATTCGACCGCCCCGGGGTTTGCACGGTCGTCGAGGCTTCGTGCAGATTCTGCTCTAGCCCACCGAATGAGTCGAACTAAAAAAAAACATCTCGTTCCCGGAGTTCGGGGATCACCGCTATTGTTGCGTATCGCGCGACCGGACTCCGCTCTATGGGCAAGATTTTTCCCCAACCTCCCCGTCTACGGGGAATACGTCTTCTACAAAATGCCCTTTGTCGCATCGAGATGGGTACACTTGCAGGTACGGATAATCGTGATGAATCTCTACATACGTATTTATTTGTTCGTTCTAGACTATTTCAAAAAAAAATTCTTCAGGGGGTTTTGTTAAAAAGTGTAATTTCGTATTTTCAAATCCAATATAATATGAAAAAAAAGCGGGAAAGATCCATTTATGTGTGATTATAACTGAAGATTAAACCCCAAAAAAAAAGGTCCTTCATAAATAAACCGTTGAAAATTCTCTCTCGTATCCAAGTCCTTATTCTTTCTACCTTTGCCAAAACCCTGATATTGCCTACATAATTGGTTTGCTCGTCACAAGGAGGTATATTACCACGTTATTCTAATTTCATCGGCACCGATCTAATTTTTGCCCCAAAAAGCCCTTTTTGTTAGGATTCATCCATTATTATAAACTCTTTATTTTATTGCGTAAATCAAGTATTTTTAACTTACGAATGATATTGTCTCGTTCCAGGAAAAGGGGTCCACTCTCTGACCGCATAGTGCGGGGCGGGGGGTGCGCTTCGAGAAGAACCCCCCCCGTGCCGTGGAAACGATCCTGGGATTTTATTGCCAAAAAAAGCAAGGGGGACCAGCTCTGCATTTTATCTCGGTGATGCTTTTTCCTTCTTTTAAATAAAAAAATAATAAAAAAATTTTATTTAAGGGCTCCTCGGAGTCTACCCCCAGTTATATAAATGATTTTTTAGTGGGGGGACTTTAAAACCAAAATGTCCAAGCCAAAACCTGCAGGCCCGCGCAACGACGAGTGGCGATACCAACCAAAGATGATATTTTTTAATAGAAATATAGCAATCTGGGATGGACAGTGCGCACCCGCGAATCAACGCCAAATCAACAAGGCCGATTCAGAACAACTCTGAAAATTTATTATGTTTTTGTATAAAAATTGCTAAGGGAGTGTGTGTTGGGATGAGAGATATACAAAAACCCCACAAAGCATAGGACTAGGAGCTAAATTCCGCGAGTTTTTTTTTATGTATATATATTCAACCCTTTGCAAAATCTCCCACTAGTGATATGCCTCATCCTGATAGTGAAAGGAAAATTTTTTTTGGGACTCCCCCTTTGCACGAGTTTCTTTTTATTTTGTTTTTTTTGTTGTATGACTTTCTAGTTTTAATTTTCCCTCAAAAGTCAGAACGGTAGTGTGGGTTTTGGGGGAGTTTTTGTCGACTGTTTGCTTTCCCACTTGTTTTTTTTCCTAAGGTTGTTTGTTTTGTGATCGCTATGCTTCCCAAAACCCAAGGGACTTCCACACCACATAAATTCTCACCCCATCCTCATACGTGCAAATTATAGGTGTTTTTTCGGAAACCATGGGGGGCAAACATTTTACTGTTTAGGGTCTATGTTATTTTTATTAGCACACTGTCACCCGAATCAACCAGTCATTAGAATAGAGTAAGTAAGCTAAAAATGGGGCCTAATCTGATTCTTGAAAAACGGGTCATGACACAAAAAAAAAATATTCCCCCATGTTTTTTCGACAATAACCTTTACAGCATGACTATTGGCTTCTCGTGCGTCGCAATAGTTTTTTGAGTTCGCTTATACTAATTACACGCTGTTGGTCGCTCGGGAAAACGTTTTTCCGTTCAAGGTAGTTTTTTGGTGAACATGAAGGATTTGTAAGTATCGGGACGCCTGACTTTCGTATTGGGATTTTACCCACTAAATTTTACGTATTTTTAAATAGGAAAACGCTTAGTCCCCCCGCGTTGATGGATGAGCTTTTTTTGTAAGTTTTTAGTGGCGTAGGACCACGTTTCCTTTTTGCAATTTCTTTTTTAATGAAAATGTGATTGTTTTTAAATTTTCTATTGTTACTTGTATTTTTAAAACCCAAAAAACTTATATTAAAACCCTTTATTCTAGGGATTCTGGCTAACTTTTTAAAACTTTTTCTTTTCAGAAAGCAATACATCACCATTATCTTAATGTCCATGTGAAATATGACGTTGTGCCCCACCCGTTTGGTCAGAATCGGCCCAAATGTCACGAAATATCGCACAAAAAATGGGAAAAATCGTAAAAGTACGTAATCATGAGAAATATTTCTTCGATTGTACCCAAAATCGTAGCAAGTCAAGTTAAAGAGATTTCGAAGGTCCCTTAAATTTTCATCAAGATCGCATATGCCGTTTTCCGGTAGAGAACTAACAAATTGACAAAAAAAAGAAAAAAAAAACCACCCGAGCTAAATTGTTTTGGGGTCGGGTGAAATTGAAGTCTTTGCTTCGCTCATCCATTCAATTCAACCTTTTTCGATTTTTTTTTCTTTACAAAACGGCTATTATTGTTTCTTGTTTCCTCAGCAAACATGCGAATCACGGAGTTATTTTCAAAAAGCTTTTACTTTTGGAGGAACACAACAAACAATTTACATTTTCTCTTTCAATGTCGCGTTTATTAATTACCTTGATTTTCTGTGTGTACATCCATAATGGCTTGTAAATTTTCTTTATAGTTTTGCCTATTTCCAGTTTTTCAGGGTTTCGGAGATTGGGAATAATACAACGGTTTAAAAATCGATTAGTTTATGAATCCATGGGTATTTCCACTTTCCCAACCTAAACATCTCAAGAAAGTTAGGAACTTTGTTTACACAGCACTGCTTACAGTTCGTCCGTTTGAAATCCCGAATAGTTTTTCGAATCAAGTTAACTGTGGCTGGTAAACCCTGCAAGGAGGGGTTATCATCAAGTGGAACTAAAAAACCCACGACTTTCGATTAATGGACAAGAAACACTCAAGAGACCACACGATGGTAGGAAAACCCACTTCCGCCGCTGCCTGTCGCATTACTCTTGTACAGAGCTTCACTTCCAGACTTAATTTGGCTTTTGTCCATAAGTGTTCTTCGCTAAGAGGTTGAGGAAAAACGACACCAAATGTAATATAACGCCTATACATGAGTTTATGTGTCAGACTCTTGACTATGTAGAGGTTTGATCGTAAATACAGCGTGCTGGTTGGATGACGAAAATAAGTTTGAGATATAATTATTTATTTATTTATGCATTTGTTTATTTATTTAACGTCTGTCATATTCTGTTAAAAAACTGAAACTTCCCAATGTGTTGTATTTGTACAGATATAATAATGTGATGTTTAAGTTGCATCAAACTTCAAATACATATAAATGATTTTCTGTCCGTCCATATGGTGTCGCGTCTCACGTTAAAAACATGCCCTCCGTATCCGACTACTTTCGAATATTACCTATTTAAAATATTTATAATGAATGTCCACGTAAGCTGGTTCCCATACCAGTTTCTTTTGATTGGGCATGCAGCGTATCCGCCATCTTTTCCTACAAAATTTTGGTTTCAAAACTGCTGGTGTAGGTGATATTGTGTTCTTATTCATAAATTATTTGTTTATATTACTTCCGTGTTTGAGCATGATAGGTCACAAATATTTGTTCAGATAATATATAAAAAAATTCAAGAATTCCAAAGCCT